>JAODKC010000048.1:12920307-12932398 GCA_026777985.1 Mormyrops attenuatus | reverse complement strand
GACTTATCACAGCCTGTTGCAGCTGGGTTGCACGTGGTACCATGAGGACAGCAGTGGATGTGGTCATCACAGCACACAGCCTGTGACAGGGATCAAGGGAATACTTAATGGCGATGTCAAGATTGTCAATGATTCCCAAACTCGACCTGACGTCCATTGCCTGGAATTACTGTCAATGATTGCCAATAAATTCCATACAATTCATGAAAATCACCGGGAAAATGCCAGGGAGATGTCAGTACAAAGGACATCAGCTAGGGGCGACGGTGCCTGTGATCCCGGTTCTCTAGCGAAGCGACCTCTCAACTTACGTGAGGCAGCGGACAAGAGCTATAGACACCCAAGGCGCTGAGGCAGCAAGTGCTGCCATCCTGAGTGACTCTACCATCGGGACACGTCAAGGCAGCCACCAAGGTCAGGAGGGACATGCATAGCAGCACTGACGGCAGCATCTAGGGGAGGTGAATGAATGAATGAATGCCTTCATTGTCATTGTACAAGGTACGATTGGAAGACATGTCTGTGCAAGAAAAAGAAAGAAAAAAATACTACTTACAGAAAAAATAAAATGAATAGAATATAATATAAACAGAATAAACATGAATCACAATGTAGATAAGTAAACAGAAAAGAAACTTGACCAAAAAATAAGTGTAGAGAATAAAAATGGAAAAATAAGCAGGAGAAACATGACAAATAAGCAGGTGTTTAAAATACGTGGTATGTTACAGGTACTCCTCTCCTTGTGATTCAGATTCACAATAAATATTGCACATTACAAAATATTGCACATGCTAATATGCAGTGAGGTCATAATCTGAAATTAGGGCAGATATGTTTAACAAGAAATCAAGGGCGTAAGAGAGGGAAAGAGCAAGAGGGATGGGAGTACAGCGATAGACAGGGTGAGGAAGAGCAAGATAGAAAGGACGTGAAAGTAACAAATGATCTGGTCGCAGACTGAACAATTAATGTATTATAGTTATGTTTACAAGTATTTCTTCTTTCCATGGCTATTGTCACAGAAAATTTAAATCAGGCTAACAGCAGACTGCACTTTCACTTCCTCTTCTAAACAATGAGAGTTCAAAAATACCCCAGAAAAAGGCAGTCAGGATTATTTTTTCTCCAAGACAAGAGATGAAACATGCGTACTCAATAGAAGAACAACAAAATCTCATGTACGCATGGACAACGAAAAAGTGATTGACCTTTTCAACATATAGATATGGTGTGAATGAAATTCACACCTGAGAATTAGTATGAATTTCACATTCCCGTAATATTTTCCCTTTCTCTACCTTCTTTTTTTTTTTTAGCTCTCAGAGACATTAAAAAAACCCTAAAGCAGACTGTAGGAACTCCCCGTTTAGTGCAATGTAACGTTGGACTTCCTCTTCCCTCTTTAACTTTTCTGTGTAAAGTGGACTGTCATCATACTTGAATAATCCGTAAAATCAGTATAATCTAGTACACAGATTTATGTAGCATAGCTAGAATGCATTCACAGAATCAAATCGCATTCGTTTGTTGGAGACTCGATTGGTGCACGATATTAAAATATTTTAAGCGGAGTGGGTCGTGGGTTTCACTTTATACTTTACTTCGAAATACATTGCTTAATAACCACAATGAAAATAAAAACAATGCTAATATTTTGTGAGACTACTATGATGCACCTTTGACTAGACATGCTGTTGTAGAATATGTTTGTTGCTGTCGTTTTGTTTCGTTTTCTGTAAGATTTACATTAGGCTACACCCTGATTGTAGATTGTTGTGTCAAGAGTTGCAAAAACGCACACGCAGTACCCATAAACAAATAAGTATAATTTACAACCCCCCCCCCACATATATTTTGCAACACAATCGTAACATTTTAAAATTATTATGAAACATTTCATTGTATTATCAGAGTAACGAGTTAGTATTTTTTTTAATAGCTAGGTTTTTGAAAAGTCGGTTCTACATATCAGCATTAATTCAGTCTAAAGCAATATATGAACAGTCAATTATGCAAGCCTGTGATAAAAAGTCCATATTATAATGTTCTTAACGTATTAAGCAAGACACCGAGATCTCCTCCGTTTTATCGCTGCGTACTTAATTAAATTTCGGCAAAACAAGAGTGGACTTAAGACTTTGGCTTTAGGGGAAAGTATATTTCACTTCTTCCACTGTACTCGTAAAAAAAGTATAAGTATGATCATATCAGTATTATAAATTATAAATTAACTGTACATTATGCATAACGATTACAATAATCCCGACACAAACGCATAAGTCAAACCATATTGCTGTGATCTTACCTCAGTTTATAACCTCCCGCAGCCAGGACAGAGTACTACCTGATCAACAGGAATATCCTAACATTAGTATAAAATATACAGTATAAAATAATTGTAACTTTGTTGATTGGCGAACGGACCATTAACAGTGTTTGAATCGTCGAGCGAGCTGTCAATCGGGACATCACGTGACATCTCCTATTTTTAACGAAGGGATGATTGGTTCGTACATTTTCTCGGAAAATGATCTTTAAGATTTAAGTACCGTTTCTCAAGTAGTGGGTCGCGACATAAAAGTGGGTGTGGTTTAGAGAAAAAGGATCCCACACTGGTCGACAGCTTATCGTGAATTTGGGTCGCGATCAAGGGCGTACATTTGTCTATGGATGGTAAGGACAAGCCCCTATCAATATTGTGCGAGCCCCATGGTGTTTAGGGGAGCGCTGCTGGATCAATGCTGGTTGCAAACCTACGCCCTTGTTCGTGATTTACTGATCAAGTGAGAATGTGGGTCCTGAGGCTAAACTAGTTTAGAGCAACTGATTTAAGCTGTTATTCTGAAATGTGCAAATCCAGCACAGGGTAACGGCAAGCATGTGAAACTGTCACGACTGACACGGCACGGACCGGGAAAGCAGGCAAAAGAGAGCAGGACTGGGGCAAAATAAAGGGATTTAATAGGTAGTTGAAGGGGCATAAGGAACAGACAGCCTAACAAGACGTGACAATACAATGACAGAACTAGGGAAACAAACTCTGACGTGGACTTAAATACACCGAACTAACGAAGACAACTTGAAACAGCTGGTAAACACTGGGAATCCACACGAGGGCGTGAGACAGGATGATTGGCACAATCTGGGTGTGACAGAAACACAATAGAGGAACCAGGCACAAAAATATAAGGGCACTGCCCCTTCTAAACGGCAGGTCATTGGACTGCAGGAAGAAAGTAGAATACCCAGATGATAGTCCCGTGAGGGAAAACACGAGCTGGGCTGTGCACAGAAAGTGCATAAACTTTGTATACTAAAAATGAAAGTATACTTAGATGCCTCAGTCCATACAGCAATTGAACTGAACTTTAGTTACTTCAATTTCTCTCCATTTCTGAATAAAAAAACAAGAGATTTATAAATTTGATATTAACCTACAGAAATGTGACTTCCAGCTTTATGGTTTTCATAGAATAACATCACACAGACTATCCTTGGTGATCCTCGAACACCCCAAAAATGCAGAAGATAAATCTTCTGGTGAAAAGGGTATAATTAGTAAAAAATTGTGCAATAATTCACTTTTAGTAGGTACGGCAAATTCCACACTTTTATTGTAGAATTAGAATGTGTTTCATTCCACACAAAGTTGTTCTGGAAAACACATTTACCACTGATTAAAATTACAACAGGTGGGGACATTGTGAAGGAGGGAGCACTGCTGGATTTAGGCACCCTGCCAGGGGGGGCACCGGGGCACCCACATACAAAAAACAACATGGTTGTGACATTTGCATGATCGGTTTTCTATTGCTCATTGGCATGAGCACGTCAATGATAAGATGGACAAGATGGGCAAGGGGGTGTTGACAGGCTGCCCACAGGTCGTCCCACTGGAAGGCCGAGGTAGGGGGACCTGAGGAATCTATCAATTAGCACACCGCTAACTTTGTACATGTCACCACCAGCGGGAACAGAGGTAGTGGGTAAACAAAAAGGGTTTTATTACTCTGAGGAAAACCAAACTGGGGGAGTGGGAAAGAAGAGGGTATCTTCTTTCCGAATTTTTTTGTTGGGGGGCGGGGACCCTGAAGGGTAGGGATGGCCTGTATTTCTGATACATATATTAAACACAAAATTGTATTTTATAATTTATATTTGACTTACTTTATAAAAATCATGTTGATCATGTTATTTGTCTCAAAGTACTTGTTCAGTAATTTTTGCGAAAATAAAATAAATACTTCCCTGTATATGTATATAAGAAATACTACTGTATATGTGATAACATCATATGTGCAGAACACCTGTGCATTCACAAAGGGGAAGTTTTTTCAGACATTTTAATAAATTAGAATCAAGAGTTGATCACTTGTGTTGAACCAAAAGACTTTTGAGCTCCATTTAAGCCCATCCATGCATTTTCTGAGACTGCTTATCCTATTCTGGGTCATGGGGGGGCTAAGAACCTATGGACACAAGGCAGGGAACAACCCAGGATGGGGTGCCAACCCATTGCAGGGCACGTGTGTGTGCGTGCGGACATATACACACAATTTGGTAACTCCAATTAGCCTCAGTATATTTTTGGATTGTGGGGGGAGAATGTTGAGAACATGCAAACTCCATACACATGGAACCCTGATACTTGAACACAGGTCTCAGAGGTGGGAGACAACAGTGCTAACCACTGCACTACCCCATTCAGGCCTGTTTGTGTTTAAAGTTTTTAAGATTTTGTTGAGCGAAGCACTTAAATTGTTTCATTTTTCAGTTTAAATTTTGTTGTTTTTAATTATTTGCAACTTTGGTGCAAAAAAGGAAGTAATAATATTAAAAAAAAATTATATATATATTTTTGAGTTTGTTATTATTAGTCGATTTACCATTATTTGAGTGTTCACGTGAGTAGTTGGGATATATTTCAGACATTTCAGAATATTTGATGTCTTGTTTGCTTTCACATTTGTATTGTGTCTCATTAAGAAGTGAAAAAACGTTGCTCTTATGCTTGGCCATTGAAATCAGTGTGCTTGTGTAAGCTTGTGTGGGTTCACCACACAAACTAGAACCACCACTGGGTGGGAAGCTGTGGTCGACTTCCTGGAGGTGGCATGGGTAAGGGACCACTGCATGAGCAGCACAATGTTTGTGGTCATGATACCATCTGAGGACAGATAATGACCCCAATTCTGTGAAACAGTAGTCATGTGACAACTGTCTTTGAAAACGGAACTGTTTTCCTGAAGTGAGAGTCCTTTGTGCTCTGCAAAAGTTGACTGGCCAATGCTGAATCAAGAATTTAGAAAGACTATTGAAATAACAAAACCAAAAAATAAAACAAGCGTAGCACGCCTTCCACTGAAAAGCTTAACATTTTCACTTGACTAAAGGGTCTTTGTTAAAATTCAGTGATGGCAATGCGCCGGATACTGGTTACCAAAAACAGAAAGAGGAAACGTGGCGTCCCAGTTCCTTAGCAGGTCCGACTTTGTCTAGCCGCCATGATACTGTTAGTGCATCACTTACACGGAGCCGTTTACCATCTCCATTCCAATGGGAGCTGTTTCAGGTGTGGCGCGCACAACAAATTTCATAATAAAACATAACAACACAGTGATGGGCAAAAACAATGCTTGAATCATCTAGCATTTAGGACTTGGAACTCAATAGTTCTGTTCAAGATAAGACTTATAAATATTATCTGTGTTTAAGTGCATAATTTTGACTGACCCCAACTGAAATGTACGTACCTATCTGATCCTATATTGTTGGCATCCAGATTTGCAGATCCATTCTTTTTAATACAGCACAATATATACTTTTGATTAATGATATTTAGGTTATTTATGTATTTGTGTACATGATGTATTTGTATTTGAGATTAGATTACTGCGTTGAAACATATGTATATGTTGTCATATTAAGAAGTTATGCATTCTAAATATTTTGCTTGGGTTGATTTATACACACACATGCATGCAGACACACAGACACACACACATATTACAAATAATGCAATGTTATCAATACTGGACAGAACATTAAATAGTGTACCATTTTCACATTAAATGGACCAAAGCACTCAGATTACTTGTTAAATGCTTTAATCTTTGAATTTTAACATTTTTAATAAGAACGAGCATAAAGTACTTCAAAGTTCACACACAAAAAAGGTATCTTGAGAGGGAACTGAGTGGCATTTGTCAAATCAAGCATACAGGACATTGTTTTGCTTTCTGTGTTGCCAGCGTATGGCGAATTACACCACACCTTCTTATAATACAAAACAGCAACATAAATTATACAAAAGTACCAAACAATACCTTCCTCCAAGTCACAGAACCGCCTGAAACATTCCATATTTGTCCAATTTTGCCCCCTGGTGGAGAATTTTGACGGAGTAATATCTCCTCAGAAATTGCTCAGTATTTTGCTGAGCAGCGAGACACCAGTGATTCAACCACGAAGGACGAAAAAGAAGGAAAAAAACCAACACCCCTTATAAAATATATACAACTATCCCTGTGAATTTTTAACATTATAATTTTGTTACATTTATGGATAAAAAGTTTGTTATTGTCAAAATATTTAAACTTCCTTGTGGAGTGGCAATTCTATCAAGTAATGGTTGCTTACAGTGTCTAGATAATGGCAAAAAAAAACTATTTCCGTGTGCAGGCTGGAACAGGCACATATTTCGGTTTTAATCTGGATGGAAAAAAAAGTTTGTGTGTGGCGGGGGAGTAATCCGATTGGCTCTAGTACAAGTGGCTGGAAACTAAGGCACCAAAATGCAGATGGAGACCTACCAGTGAAACAAAGTCTGCTTCATTTCAGGTCTCCAGTCAGAAAGATGGCATGGGGCGGTAATTTGGCACTGTTAAGACAGATTAAAGCCTTTCCCCTTTTGCTGAATGGGGTATGAAGGTCGACGATATCTAAGAAGAACGTGAAATTCCTTCTTGAACAATAAAAACACTTCTATTTACCACAGATAAGAGAAAAGTAAGAGCCCACTTTTTATTATGCGTTATCTTTTGCAGCAAAAACGGTCAAACATTCCGCAATAACATTTTCCTTTGGCGTTTTTCTCCAGCTGAATTCAACAGCTGGACAAAATTACACGTGATAGCTTATTAGCCGTGTAATCCAAATGGGAAACAGAGCGCTATGGTATAGCCATGAGGTTACTATTCTGCACAGTCCTGCACTGGTGCCGCGAAAAGGTCGACACTTGCACACGTTGCAGGAGCATTGCCCGGGAACTCATGCTGACAAATATTTACCCTTCTCGTTTCTCAACAGCTTCTTTAAAAAAATAGAGCCACAACTGTTGATGGTGATAAGGAGTTAAAAAATTAAGTACATACAATTGGAATGGGAAATGGTTTACCTGCCACAGTGAATCGAGAGAGAAAATGGACTCAAAAGACCATGATCCTCAGCTCCATGGGAGACCCATAATGCACATGGTATTTTACTATACTTTACCGTAATGTGAAAATACTTCATCCCCATGATGCCTTGTTAAAGGCTATGCAGCCTGTGTAAAACTACTGCTGGTTTTACAAACTGGCCCATTATTCCAGGCTAGTAATGTTGAACAGGCAGTTCTACACATACACTACATCAGTGTTTCCCAACCTGGTTCTCGGGGACCCACAAAAACAGTCCTTGTTTTACTGGGAGCTGGGAGTGAGCAAAAATGCAGATTGTCTGTGGGTCTCCGAGGACCTGGTTGCAAAACATTGTACTATATGGCCAAATGCATGTGGAAGCCAGCATGTCCAACCAGTCTCTGTGCATCTGGAAGGCTCTTCCATTAGATGTTGGCAGACAGCTGGTGGAATTTGCTGTCCTTCAGGTCAGGTATTAATGTTAGATGATCAGGTCCCTTTCTGTGAGCTTGTCTCGCCCAAAAGTCTGCAACTGAATTTGCCCCCAGACGTTTTGACCTACACAATCAAGTCACTTGTAGGTGACCAGGGCAGCCCAAACAGAGCAGAAATATGGTGAATATGTGCTGGGTACCTGAACACCTACGACAGTCCTACCAAAAGCTTATTTTAAAATGTAGAAATGTATACTTCTTTTTTTTTTCTTTACTGGTAAACCATACCAATTTTTAATGGAGCTGTATGTGCTTATAATTGTATTTCAGCCAATTACTTAATTTCGGGACAAACAATTCTCCTGTTGTTACAAAAATGGGTTAAGGAATTCCTGGTTGTAATCTAAATAATTGTGGTAAAGACCTTAGGTACTTCTGGTCAAAATTCATTGGCTGTTTCATTGGAGTTTGGCACCCCGCAGTCCTTTGTGAAAACGAACTGGGGAACACGATTTTTTTGGGGATTAAGTTCCATCAACAATTCCGAAAGAATTTCAGACTGCAGCGTCCTCTGCTGGACAATTGGTGCATTGCAGCATTTTGGCATTTCAATTTTGTAACATTAACCATGCTACAGAAAAGTACAATATTTTTCCACATTTAAAATTAATGAACACATCTTGTGTTTAACATATTTATATCTCAAATACTATCTAATCCAGAATCTATATATTTTAGCTGTACATCTTTTAAGAAACATAACAGATAATATAGCTTTGACTAACTGCTATTAGCGGTTTAATCGCATTAGCTGGGACTTAAAGAAAAGAGGACAAAGGGGTCGCTATTTTTTTGCAGCCAACAAACTTCTTGCTGCCCGTCTAAACAAGCGGGTTTTAGTGGTTGTCCACCTTTTATCGAATTTTGGAAAAGTCTTTCGACACCGACCGCTGCGTCTCCACCCGGGAAGGCACCTGCGCTGTGGGTGAGAATCCGTCGCAGCTTCGCGGGGGCGCGGTGTGGGTGAGCAGGGCCGCCCCAAACTCAGGCTTCGGTATCAGCTCCTTCTCAACTCCCAGGACCAGGAGAGGAGCAGCTGTACAAGCAATTGTTTCCACTCATTATTAGATTATTAGCATTTTGTCACTAGTATTTACTGATGACTGACTAGAGAAAGGCAGGGCTTCCGGGGCTCACTGTTATGGTAAATGGCCAATCAGTTCCAGGTAAAATGATATTCCCTGTTACTTTTACTTGTAAAATAACCCCCCCCGGTAAATGAAAACCTAGGCATGGTACCAGTTTTAGTCCTTGCACAGCCTCTTGCCTAAAAAGTGCTGGAGGAGACCCGACAGTAAGATACATTTAGCCATTTCATCAGGAAGGGTTACTGTCAGTAACCGAGGCAACAACTGTAACGAACAGAGACAGTTTTAAGCGGCTTTGTTATAATATTAAACTGAACCACCCAGCCCGGCAAACAGGAAATGAAGGCGTTTGTTTCCTTGCGTGTGCGTGCGTTGACGCCACCAGTACTAGTAAAAAAAATTCAGTTGAACAAAAGATTGAGCAGACCTTCCAGTGTTCCCTGCAGCGCTTCCAAACGAAAGACCCCCCACCCCCAGCCCCAGCAACATCAACCTGCTACTCAAACAAAAAAAAAATCACGGGACAGCCCGGTCTCATAAAAACATATCTTCACTTCTTTAATCTGACCGGAAGTTCCTTGCTCTCTCTCCAATTGCTCAAGTCATTTAGCTCCAGTTACCGAAAAAAAATGCCTAAAAAAACTACAGAACTAAAAAAAAAACAACAATCCTTAAAAAAACTGGATTATCTACACTCCTTCCTTCGTCTGCTTGCTGACAGCTTTGTCTTTCCATAGGAATAAACACGTGTATTAGTCCTGCTGCTTGCTCTCAAAGTCAATACAAAATGTTTCACCAATGAGGTGAAGAGCAGGTTATGTTTTAAAAAAAACTATGTCAGGTGATGAATTTTCAGATTAACATGTGGCGTTACCTTGAAAAAGAGAAAGTTAAAAATGGCTCACATTCTGACAGACACTTTGAAAGTTTTCTATTTTATTTCTTGATTTCCTCTCATGTCATGCGAACCCAAAGCGCAAATGCCAACTTTGCTCAATTCTGGTGGCCTCAGAAATGACGACGAACAAACAATTCGAAAGGCATCCAAAATATAGGGGTGCATGTAACGTCCTTCACTCTGGGGACTGATCACAACGACAATTAGAAAGGAAGGTTTTCAGATGTTGGTCCAGTTCACAGTTGTGCTTTGTGCCTTGGATTTTAGTAAGTGCGATTTTCTTTATTCTCCTTTGATTTAACTTACAGACCATTTACAGCAAAGACTTCAATGACACGATTGAAGGGCACGAGGTTTGAGATGTTCCCAAGGGGATAACCGTAAACTTTTATAAAATGGCTTCTGAAGACCTTACTTGACGTTGAAGACCATGAGGGGCCTTTCCTCACGCTTCTGCCATGGACTCTTCTTGTTCTCGCCCTCATCGTCCTTGTCATCCCCTTCGATGTTCTCCTCAGGGCTAGTGACGGAGCCACGGCGGGTCTCGCTGTCGGCGCTCCTGGAGCTGTTGCCCCGGCTGCGACCCGGCCGGGGGAAGGTAGCCCCTCGGGGCTCGGGAGCCTCGTCTAGAAGCGGGGTGAGGGAGTTGTCTTCCGGCGAGCACATGCCAGTACGGCTGTCACTACTACTGGGCTCTGTGTCGTCCATGCAGGCCAGCTTGGAGTATGTCTTGCCTCCATGACCCTTCCTCTCTCCGCCGCCGCTTCGTTCCTCCTTGAGTTTTCGGGGCTGCGGTCTGCCGTCACGTGTCTCCGGCCTGGACTCTGAGCCACTGGTGCCACGTTCATTACCAAGCTCGATGTAGGAATGCCGCACTAGAGAATTAGACCGTCCATCCAAAGACACGAACCAGGCCCGAGGGTGGGGCTTTACCCCAAGCTCCAGCAGTTTCTTCTCCGTCAACGCTTGCAGCTCGCCGTTCATCTGGGCCATAGTGGAGTCGTCGAACAGCACGGGAATACGAACGGACCCCGACGGTTCGCCCTGCTGGCCGGTTATCTGCTGCTGCCGGGGTAGGGTCATGCTCACCTGGATCCCTTCTCGGTCATGCTGCTGTTGCTGCTGCTGCTCCAAAGCTTGCTCCACACCAGAGAAGTCTGTGGAGAGCTGCATGTAGTGGGCTGGAATGACCAATGTTGGCACCACGCTGCGGTACATGCTTTCCTTCATTTGGTCCATGGAACTACAGAAGATCAGCTGACCGGGTTGGGTGTTCAGCGAGGTGGGACGGACCATGGGTTCTGAAGCCTGCGACATGGAATACTCAGGGGGTCGGCCGTTATGACCGGGGTCCTGGTAGTGGCTACTGAAAGAAGGAGGAGAAGGGGGGTCGGAGGCGTAGCCACGGTTATCGTTTGTGATGTGGAAATGATGTCTGTCATCTCGCCGTGGGGCGTCCAAGTTGTTGGTTTCAGTCGACCGAGTCACCTTCATGGGGAAATTCTCCCCGTGTCGGGCCGCCACATCCGCATTGACCGTCGATTGACGCACCTTCTGAGTGGGGATGTGGCGGAAGTATTCCTCCCGTGAGGAGAGATCGGCCTTGCCTGCGTCCAGGTTGCCGTTGGAGGAGGCCGACTCGATATGGCTGCTGCTGATGAGGTTGAGGTGTGAGGTTGACGTGCCCTGGTCCTGCTTTAAGGCCTCCAGCGTGGAGGCAACGTGCATCTTACGGTGCTGCTGCCGGGGCTTCAGACACCTCCTCCTAAAGAAGGATGTAGGAAAAACAACTCAACCCTAGAGAAAATGGCAGGTGAAAAAAACCCAGGCGCACACACTCAGACTTTTAAGCCGGGGCAATGAGGAATGAGGAACTCTAAGCAAGAGAAAACTTCACAGCAGAGGTAGATAGTTCAGGTAAAGAAGGTAAAAATCCAGACCAAGATTTTGTTTCAACCAACCACTTGAGTCACAGACTACTCAACCAGTTGGTTGAAACATGACATGTTTTCTTTTTTTTTTTTAACTTTCTGGACCTGAATTATCTACCTCTGCTTGTTTGTGGGAGTTTTACTTAGACAAAAGTGTTCTGAGGGCAGAATGAAAAATGATTGGTTCAGAGAGATGACCAATCAGACTGTAGTGGAGGTGGGTCCAAGCAGCTAGAGGAGGTGGGGCCAAGACATCTTGGTTCCGCCTCCTCTAGCT
>JAODKC010000048.1:12875251-12888970 GCA_026777985.1 Mormyrops attenuatus | reverse complement strand
AATACACCACAAAGACTTGCTGTCCTGGTCACAGATGTGTCAGCGAGACGCACCAACATTTTATCCTCTTTTGAACTCTGATATGTCTCCCATTATGTTGTGTGGATGGCAGTATTTTCTGTACGGCTGTGCTATTGCTCTGTGAATTCAACCTTCACACTCTGCTCTTACTGATGAAACGTGCAATCAGTGAAGATTGGCCACCATGCCGCATATATATAGGCGTGAAACCGCAAACACTATACTGGTCAGTGTTTCCGTTTCATTGTCCAACCCGTGTAGAGGGGTAATTGTGAGTCTCTCACACTTAAATCTATCCACCCTGTGCTAACGGGAAAGACAGTGGGGCTGTGGGGGTTTTGAGCCCTATGTCTTTTGATTGAGGTGGATAGTTCCGGTTCAGAAAGTTAAAAATCCAGACCAAGGTTTTGTTTCAACAACCAGTTGAGAACTCTCTGAATGCGACTCTTAATATTAAATTGGTCCGTTGAATCGAAATCTTGGTCTGGATTTGTACTCTCTGAACCGGAGCTTTCCACCTCGACACAAATCTCTCTAAAAAAGCCTACTGGCTTGCTATGTCACTGAGAGCTGCATTGTCTCACCTCTGATTGGCCGCTGAGGTGCACCTCTGATTGGATCTTGGAGGGCATGCTCTCCAGCAAAAAATAGGCTCTAGAGTGAAGCACGAAGACTTCATAGGGTCTCTTGAAAGTGGGAGAGGTGGGGCATATGTCAAAATAAGATGATGTTTATAGAACAAGGAGGGATAACGCAATCAACTATGGTTACGCTGAACATCATCAGCTTCCCTTTGAATGCAAAATGAACCAAGTGCATAGAATCTCCCTGTGTTATTGAGAATCTATTTCTGTTTTATCTACCGATTTGCTCTTACCTCCAGAAACGTCTGCACCCACAGTCTGGACATGACCTTCACCACAGCACTGCCACCCCTCTCCAAGCCCTTGGCCTCACAGAAAAAGCTCAAACAGATGTCCCTACCAGAGCAGTTCTGCCAGCAAAATTCAGTCACTCACATCAGTGAAGCAAATGCATTAATCAAAGCCAGTTTTCATTGAAATATTACGCCATTCGTGAATAAAGTAGGACTTGGGATGAGTAAATTAATAATATGTAATCTAATACGTCGGTAAAATGAACAAGATGTAACCTAACGCTTGAAATATCAGTACGGCAGCGCTAAGTTCATTTTAATTTTTGGGAAGATGTCCCCCTCTGGTGGCAGTTATTGGAATTGCTCCTGGCTTGTGCGGCGTCTGTGGGTGCGGGGTAATCTCGTACCACGTGCACTGTCTCCTTCCGCAGGGGCTCAGCCTCTTCTACCGCGCGCTTGTCGATCCGATGAATTCGGGCAGTGGTTATATTGAATGGGATATCCTTAACCAGCTAAAGCAATGGAAAGATAAAAAGCAGAGCTATCTCCCGATATCTACTTTAATTAATTTCATGAATATAAATTTAAATATATATACACTTCTTGCGTGGCGTGGCTAATTCTATAAACCTAAATTCAAGTGATTGGACAAAACATTTACGAAATTTGATCATTTCGTCATTAATTTAAATGTTAAATATTTTATAAAAATCTTAGCTTTGCCCACTCTAGATGTGCTGTCGGAGAAAGACTCTCTAAATAAGCATGAGATCCTTACATTGAAGGGATCAATTTCAGCAGAGTTAGTGTGGCAGGTGAGGGATTCCTCTGAGGCGTTGGCGAACACATACAGCAGGAATTTCCCGTGCAGATGGGTGGGGAAATCCACCTGCACTCTGGCATTGACTGTGGCTGGACCCAAGTTTCGAAGCTGGAAGATCAACCACAGAGAGACTTCCTAACATAAGTCTTTTTTCAGGAAATATTTAATAGCCAACACTCTGGAGTAAGTTGCTATTTTAAGGACGGAGAACCACTGTACTTTGAACTTGCACTATAATGTTATTTTGCACACGCACACACACACACACACACACACAC
The DNA here is from genome assembly GCA_026777985.1 of Mormyrops attenuatus. Lineage (NCBI taxonomy): Eukaryota > Metazoa > Chordata > Actinopteri > Osteoglossiformes > Mormyridae > Mormyrops > Mormyrops attenuatus. The sequence goes on along the minus strand of JAODKC010000048.1, from coordinate 12,886,971 downwards.
ACAATCTATATATACTGTCTATATACATATACTGTTTACTTGCATTGATGAGTCACTGTTGTACATTTTTTAATCCAATATATATTGTTCAGCATTTGTTGTTCGAATGACATTTGATCTAGCTGTTTGATGCTCCCCAGAAACGCATTTTTGTGTCACATGTCCGAAATGGCATTAAAGTGACTGGACTTTGTCTTACTTCATATACGTGTTCCACAAGAGGGCCGACACCTTCTAGGGTCTGGGGCTGGGGCGTTGGCTTCCAGTTGGTGATGGGCAGAACACACTCCGCAGGAGAGGAACCCCTGCCAAAACGGGGAAGGAGCGCTTCAGACTGGTCTGATTCCTTTCTCCCTTGGCTCCTTCTGATTAGCCAAAGCAGGGGCCCCGTAGAAGCATATCCTATTGGCCCCCCCAACCCAGACCAATTCAATTACTCTCCAAATCTTTTAGGGCCACAGTCACTCAGGGGCCCCATAGAAGCATATCCTATTGGCCCCCCCAACCCAGACCAATTCAATTACTCTCCAAATCTTTTAGGGCCACAGTCACTCAGGGGCCCCATAGAAGCACATCCTATTGAGCCCCCAACCCAGACCAATTCAATTATGCTCCAAATTTTTTAGGGCCACAGTCACTTAGGGGCCCCTGGAATCGCCCTAACATTCCCCCCCATTACTGCACCCCTGAGCAATTGTAGAATTTTTTTACTTTACCCCTGCCCTGATTATTGCATTTTGTGGTGAGCTTCAGTTGATCGAGCTAGGGGCGCCAAGCTCTACCCTTGCACTAATATTTTATCCTACTTTAAATTCGAATGTGGAGGATATTTCTGACATTTCACATTGCTAAGACCCACCCTCTCATTTCCAGAGTGGCCACGGCGCTGACACTGATAGGCAGATCGATAAGGTTGCTGTCTGGGTTCAGACTGTTCTTGCTGAGGATTAAAATAGAAATGGGACAAGTTTGGCACCATACTCACACTCAGAAAGTCAGTAAAAAAGGAAGGTGTTTGTCTTGCCTTTTTATTTGCATCTGGAATGACACATGGCTATCTACTTCTTCCAGGTTACCCACACTGAAGTAGAGACCTGCCTGCACCTGTAGTAAATAAAAGGTCAGAAAATAAAAGAAACATTACTGCATGCGAGACAAATGAAGATTACACAAAGTATCACTCATTAAGTATATTTCTGGGTGGAAATTGGCGGAGGTGGATAGCTTGGATCCAGAAAGGAAAAATCCAGACCAAGATTTTGTTTCAACCAACCAGTTGAGTACTCTGTGACTGTGATTCTTTATACCCAACTGGTTGGTTGAAACAAAATCTTGGTCTGGATTTTTCCTTTCCGGACCTATCCACTTCTTGATATCAGCTTTCCGCAGTCAGCACTGGTATTAATTTGAATACATGTAACTCAGTCCAAAGTTAATAAGAGCACATCCTGTCAGGCCTTCACCTTTTGCCCTGGCCTCATTGGGTTTCCCAGATCGCAGATCACAACGACCGTCCCATTGTCCCTCTTCTGAGAGCACATTAGACGACTGAAACCCTGGTGGAGACAGATAGACGTATCACTGCAAAAACACAGCTTAGCTGGTCTTCTGATGCTAATCTGAACCATTCAGAGGTGTATGCATGTTGGAACACATCTTTGTCCCTCATGACAGTAACTGCTGAGAAACACCCTTATTTCCCACATGGGGTCAGTTCCTTTGGTATGAACTAAGCTTGCTTGTCATAAATGTCAAACTGGTGACCTCACACTCTATTTATATGGGAGCTTTCAAGGGAATGAGGTTGCAATTCTATGCTTTTCTTTTACCTATATCTATCAAAGAGCATTCCAATTGAAACCACATTTTAAGAGTCTGCATGCATGCATAGATTTTAAAGTGATTACAGGTTGCATTTCATACAATATTTAAAACGGATTATATTTCTGTGTAATACTTTTGAACTTAGCTGATGCAAACTTATAATAACACAAAATGCTAAAATCCGTCAAGCAATCGATTACGGTACCAATCAATCAGTTAGTTAACCGATTAATTAATCTTGCAGTCATTTCATTGTGTGGTGCATGAATTTTGATAGAACATCTGGATGTAGGTAACATAGGTGGGGGTGAGAAGATCACGTGGATCCAGGCGTCACCTCTCTGTTGAGCACCCCCTGGTAGTGCGTGTGAGGGGGCGGGTGGATCTGCAGCTCTGTCTCGTAGGCACCCTCCCCCCGGTTCTCTGCATCAATGAGCAGCAGCACTGGGTTCTCATCTCCAATTAGCAGACGGTCATTTTCCCTTTCAGACCGAATCACAAAATCATCAGCGGAGATGCATAAACATATATTCCGGATGAAAACTAGTGCCAAGGCCGTATGCTGTCACCTTCAACGCAGGCGGCCGGCAGATAAAGCTGCCAATTCTGGGCACATCTCTCTCGGCCATTTGCGCTAGCAGTTTAGGTCAAAGTGATCAGGAACTTACCGCAAAAGCGGAAAGTCATTCACACATAGACCCTACACAAAGAAATGTGGCTTTATCTGACGTATACAAGATGCGCTGCCCACTGCTTACGAATTATTGTGTTTCCTGGGTGCTCTTCCAAGACATAAGACACAGCGTCTTCAGTGAGCATTACTGGTGAGAAAATACTTACGCCTTGGCCGCCAGCTTCAGATCAGGTACACACACGTTGTCCTCGCCGCAGTCCAATATAATGCGGGTCTGTAACACAAGATAAAAAAAGCCAATAACCGATATGCATCCACACCTTCTTTCCAGGACCCGTCTACCAACATATTTTAATTATGATATTAAACCATCCTCTGCAGTTGTTTTGTACACTGTCCTGAGTTATTCCCTGCCTTGTGTCCATGTTTACATGACCCTGCATAGAACAAGCAGTGCCTGTAATCGGAAGGTTGCTAGTTCAAGCCCCGGCCTTGGCAGAACAGTCACATGTCTGTAGGCCTTTGAACAAACTCCATGGGAGCTGCCTATTGGCTGTCCCTGTGCTGTGACCCCCAAGCTATGGCAAACAAGATGGCGCAGGCGGAGAGAGGCATTCCAATGTACCTGTGCTTGTGCAAATAGCAAAATAAAGGATTTATAATTTATTTATCACGTTTCTTTTAACAGCTTTTTGAATACGGGGTCAGGATGAGCCTAGAAACACAGGGCACAAGGCAGGGGACTCCCTATATGAGACGTCAGTCCATCACAGGACACAAGGCAGGGGACTCCCTATATGAGACGCCAGTCCATCACAGGGCACAAGGCAGGAGACTCCCTATATGAGACGCCAGTCCATCACAGGGCACAAGGCAGGGGATTCCCTATATGAGACGTCAGTCCATCACAGGGCACAAGGCAGGGGACTCCCTATATGAGACGCCAGTCCATCACAGGGCACAAGGCAGGGGACTCCCTATATGAGACGTCAGTCCATCACAGGGCACAAGGCAGGGGACTCCCTATATGAGACGTCAGTCCATCACAGGGCACACATGCATGTACACAATCTTACACTTCGGGCACTTCAGAGATACCCGTTGACTTAAGTGCAATTGCAGGAGAAAACAAGAGTACCTGGAGAAATCTGCACAACATGGAGAGAGCATGCAAACTCCGCACACAGAGTAGGAACAGGAACCAGAACCACAGCCCTAGAGCAGTGAGGTGTTACCCCTAAGCTACTCCAAAACCATTCCCGTCCATACATCAGGAATGATCGTTTAGGCACAGTCACATGACCACGTTCAAGACACATGCTCACAGAACCATTATTCCCTCCCTTCATATTTTCCTACAACGTCACCTGTGCGACTGCTGACATCTGGCCCTGTAGCACAGCCTGGGTGGAGTTTGCCAGCCTGTAGGTCAGGGCGATGAAGATGGGACTCAGCTTGTCCTTGAACTCCGACTCATGCTGCACAGAAAATGCTCAGGTAACATCAAATAAAACTACAAGACTTTGTGATTGGTTAATAAAAATGTTACTGTCTACTATTGAAAATCAGTACAAACAGGAAAATTCTAAAGTAACTAACGAGTAATAAGTACAATATTCAATGCAGATTTCAAATAGTGGATTAAACATTGCTGTGAGGTTTTGCAGTCATTCTAATTGGTTGAAAATCAGTGCTTTAGTTGTCCATGTGTAATTATTGAAGAAAGAAAATGGATCACAGTATATGTTAAGTATTTCTGGAAACAGTAGTACTTTGCAGTAGTGATGGCCACATGAAGATTCATGAACCATTTGCTGTATTTCTTGACTCCACTAGATGGTGCTCCTGGTTTGCGTTGGGGTGTGTTTTGAGTCCTTTTTTGAACAGAGAGCACCATCTAGTGAGGTCAAAAGATACTACAAGCGGATTCATTTGTCCATCACTATTTGAGTGTCAACTATCTACAAAAAAATACATCAGCATGCCCCCTAATGTCCAAATGACATCTAAAAGTCATCATTGGACCTTTTCCCTATTCAAGTAACATACAATTGATGTTTCAGTTGGAGCAACCTACCCGTAGGTAGGCAGTGTGGTTCGTACAGGCCACGCCCACCCGCTTTAGGATATTGAGGGAGAGATTCTCCTGTGGGTGACTGGACTTCAGGAAGAGGGTCCTTCTGGCAGTCTTCTGCTTCATCTTATCTAGCTGAAGCTCAGCGTTCAGGACTGGAAGTGTCACAGAGGTGTCACAATGAGATTGAAGAGAAAAGTAAAAGACGAGAATTCAGTAAGCAGGTAGGTAGCTATTCTTTATTGGTCCTAGGGTAGGGTTACTTAAATCACATAAATGAAATTTTAATTTAAATCTTAAGTGAGACATGTTTCATTAGTGGCCAAAATTGTGGAAACACTTACAATTTTTAGAGATTGTGGAAATTTATTCAACTGTTGCTCCAGTTACTTATTTAACCGTCCAATGTATGATATTTGTAACATTCTTATAAACATTTCCTCCAATATTTGTGTAGTAATTTTTAAAATGCAATGCCAAAAATGCTAGATGTTTCCACAGTTTTGGTCACTAGTGCATATAAAACATTTACCTATCTCTTCTGGAATTCTGTGACCAGATACGCTGACACACATCTGGATTGTGAAGCTATGTGGAAAAAAATGGAAAATAATTATCAGATTCCTACTATCATTTTACCCTCCTTATCTACAAATTAGTGCTTTCCTGTCAGTCAACACATTGCAGTAATTACTGGGAACAATGGTTCATGAGTCACGTATTTAATGAGATTAGAAAAACAGTCCTACCAGGAGACGTCCCTGGATGTCGCCGGAAGCTGGCAAAGCTTAATGTCAGGGTTCAGGAAATCAGGGTGCAGGGAGATATGGGCTTTGGCTCTCACCACGGCTTGTGCCCTTTGCAGACCAAGAACATACCACACACACACACTGATGGTATTTCGCTGACATTTCTGCAATACTACTACTGAAATACTAACAGCATTTCGACCATTTATGTTAATACTAATAAGGATTCAGAAGATATGCATTTAGTAATTAACCCTCTGGATATCACAGAAATGTAGGTTTTTGAAAAGTATGTTTAAAGTTGATTTTAACAAAAAAATAGAATAATAACATTCTAAGTGGTCGCAGATTATTGGTGCTGAGTTTGTGCTGAATAAAAGCACATGTAACACTTTGGGATAAATCTTTTTTAGATAGGTGAAATATTTTAAAATGTCAAGGCATGTCGGACTACCCCGAAAGTGGCTGAGAGGCCTCAGACTCCAGAGGGTTAAAAGCAATATATGTTAAAAATTAAATACAAAATTAAACACCATTATTAAAGCACACTCATTGTATCTAAAAATGAAACAAAAAAGCCAGAAGCTCATCCAAACTTAGCCATTTAACTAAGAACAATTTTTGTAAAACAATTTTTACTTTAGTTCTTTCTTCACTAGATCATTTGCAACAAATACACAGGATAATGTGCAGGTACTGACAACAGATCTGCGAACACAGGGCCTAGTGTTACATGTTACCAAGATTATTCACTTTGATGTTTACTTGAATGTTTTATGCAGGATTCCATGGCCCTGCCAGATAATCCATGCTTCAGTAGCTACACCCTACCTGTACACAGCAATCTTGCTGACACCCCATGCTCCAACTACAAGATCTGTAAAAAGGCAGATAAAAATATATCTTTGTCTTTAGAAATGCTTTGACAGTTATCACAATTATTTGCTCCTCCGAAAAATGTGTGGTAATGCACTGGAGGCCAGTACAGGATTCATAAAAATGTCCTGAGAGTGAAATACTCCTACGTGTAACTTTCACGAGTCCACATCCTCTCTCATTCTGCCTAGGAGATATTTTTTTTACAAAGTTAAGTGCATACGACCCCTCAAGTCCTCAGTTTTTCTCGTGTGCAGTGAACTGGGCAATTTAATACTTGATCTGCAAGAAAGTAGACGTTCTGATGGAACCGTCACTTAGCGCTCACTGTCAGAGAGAGGTGAACTGAAATGTCATTTATCAGGGGAAAGTCGAAGAAATACCACATGTTTCGAAGCATGACCGTAGGGACAGAGCACTCTGCCCTAGTTTGGGACGTCATCTAGAGACCTTCATTTCTGATGGGATAACCTCCATGAAGGTGAGAACTTGACGAGTGACAGCCTTTTACCTGTCATTTGAACTGCTGAAATTTACAGATGCTGTCAGACACTGTTGTGCTGGAGACAGACTTGGGTGACACACGGGAAAGTACATTGGAGTTGGCTTGTCATTAAGACAGATATGGATCTGTACTCACTATCTGGTTTTGGGTAGGCAGCTAGGTCCTTTTTAAGAACAAAGAACTGACCATTTAATTATATTTCAATGATATTGTTGCCTGAACAAAAGACAATTTCAGGGTACCCTGATTAAGAACCATCTACAATAGTCACATTTATCCAAATCAATAAATAATAATAATAATAATAAAAATAATACATTTGATTTATATAGCACTTCAGGATCTCAAAGATGCTTACATAAGATAAAGTAAACAGATAACAAAACATCCAAGCATATTACTGGTAAGGAACATCATAGGCTTGGGCAAACAAAATGGTTTTTAATGTACATTGTACAATGGAGAAAGCAGGGTCGGTCCTGGAGCAACTGGGGACTGGGGGCCTCGTTCAGGGGCCCAGCAGTGAAATTACTTTGCTGAGTATGGAATTTGAACTGGCGACCTTCCAGTCACAGCCAAAGCATCCCAACCCAGTGAGACACATGCATATGTACTCAACACTTCCTGGGATCAACAAGAATGAGAGCGAGAGCAAACTGTTAGAAACAACTTCATCTGACCTGGGTAACCATTGGCATCAATGTCAGTTGCCCCCCTCAGGGTGAAGCCAAATGCTGCCGAAGTTAGCAGGTTCTGGAATGGACTTTGGAGAACCTGGGGGTGCTGGGACAATAATCCGTCAGCCTGCCCCATGAAGATGAACACCCGGCCCTCGCCGTGCGAGAAGGGCGCCCCTACTGCAATATCTGAGAAAAAACATTACAATTTCAGCATTCTAAGACTTCAAAAAGGCACCATCTGCATTGATGGCTGTGAACTTTATGGCCAGAGAACTATGGAGGTTGCCTGACCATTGAAGCCATCCTGGTCAACGTCTCCCAGTGGTGCAATGGCGCTTCCGAAGCGGCCGTACGCATCAGCGCCTATTAGCTTCTGATCAGGCTTGCTGGAGAAGGTGGATCGCTCCTTCTGAAGGTACACCAACACCTGCCCCACTTCAAGCAGCTGTTTGGATGACTGCCATTGCATAAAGAGCGGCGCCCCAACCAGGATATCGTCACGCCTGCAGGTACGGGGAAAGGCATGACTTTGTTTAGGGAAAGAGGGATTCATTCAGAGATAGATTCATATAGATTTAGCGCAGGATCCCCAGAGTGCACTTGTGATGCATTTATTATTATTTATAATAATGGTGTTATTGGATTATCATATAATCACATGACTAAACAAAGTTATATTTATGGTAATAGCTGTATTGTGAGACAATATATGCATAAGTGCTAGTGATGAACAAAATGATGCTTCATGAACAATTTGCTGTATTTTTTGACCCCACTAGATGGTGCTCTCAGTTAAAAAAGGGCACAAAGAATGCCTCAAAGCAAAGGAAGAGCGCCATCTAGCGGCGTGAAAAAATACAGCGAATGGTTCATGAAGCATCATTTTCTTCGTCACTAAGAAGTGCCCTGGTGCCTTACCCATCGTTATTGATGTCAGTCACTGCAACCACATGACCAAAATATGAGGCAACCTGAAGAGGAGATTTAAATAAACAATGTTTGTTGTCTTTGGTGCCTACTCTTCATCCTGGAGGGTGTGGGGCTTTTCCAGCTATCTCTAAATCAATAATAACACCAGCAATAATACAGAAGCATGTTCATATCATGTTAATCAAATGCTCAGATGCTGGGCATTGCGAAAGCTTCCGTTTATGCCATGCATGAAGCGTCTCACCTGCGTGCCGAAGAATGTGTGGGACATCTGTAAAGAATACCTTGTATTTCCATTGTAGATTTTAACCTAGAACAGCAAATGTCTGAAGTGAGGCTGTGATACACCATAAACACCATAAACATATTGTTCATACAGGCCATTTCTCTGTCTTGTCCAAATGCCACCCATACCCCTGCAAACTGATGCTGTCCTTTCTAATTAAAGTGAATAAGGCTAATTTTACCCTACCCGCGTAGCATTGACAGGAATAACGATCTGACAGCAAAACTTACTGAACCAACGGTGTTCTGATCATTGGGAGCTCCGACCACATAGTCTGAAACAAATTACGCAAATATCACTCCATATCATAGTCTTGCAGAGCCAATAAATCATATTCTCAAATATGTGGGTGACATTATGATGCATATAACATTCAGCAGGAAAACAAAACCTTTACAGTAGAAAGTAACCATCAAAGTTAGCCGACATACCAGGGATGGAATCTCCCGTGAATTCTCCAACAGCCACCGAATAACCTGACAAACAGACAGAGCAGCAGTGATATCCACTAATGCGTTTCCTTCAATCAGTGATGATGTACAAAGCAGGTGTACTCAAAAACGCTACTGATAAGTTGCTAATGCCGCCCCCTATACTCTGGAAGACCTGTCCGTGTTGATTTACGGCAGCCTGAAGGCTAAAACTGAGCGACCAAAAGACTCCCACAGCTAACAAATCATAAATATACTTATGTACTGTATCTTGTGTTTATTTTTATTGTCTTTTTTGCAGTCATGTTATTTTCTTATTGTTTATTACTATTTTAAGAGGGGTGGAATTTCAGGAGAGGAGGAAGGATTAACAACCACGGGCTGTAACCCCGCACTCTAGGGGGTCCCCTGCTGATCGTGACTTCATTTTTCCGTAACAAAACACATAGATCAAATGTCCACTCCAAACTGTTTAAATAACAATTTTGGTTACATATTATAATCTATAATCTTTGTTTAGATATTATAACCTATAATAATATAGGCCTATTATATAGTAAATACTTGTACTTAAATACCCATGTCTAACACAACCGTGTTCTGATTTCACATTTTCATTGCACGTTTCTTAATTAAATTTTAATCATTTATTCTTTCATAATCTGCACAACGTGGTGGTCACCCTTACCTTTATAGACATCGTAGTTACCCATCTCCGGCGACAGGAGTGTGTTCTCCACAAACCGCACTGGGTTTGTAGTCTGGCTGCTTTTAATGATGTTAGGTATATCCGCAGCGATAATCTGACCTGCAACACGGAGGCACTGGGCTGTAATTTTCTGAACCGGTTTGTGAGTGACGAACACGACTATATTTTCAGTGTCTTATATACACGTCCTGTGACTACTGTTAACCATAACATAACCGGAGTCTTTATGCTATGATGTTAGACTTTTAAAATGACAATAAATAGTTTGCCTCCGGCAGTTGCCTCCTGTCTTTTGCAACTTTCTAAAGCAAGTAACCAACTTAGCGAACATAATTCCTGATTGATGACTGTAGGGGGCGCCAGCCATCTGTGTCTATTTTATCTTTTCGTTTAACTCCTACCTCTTCTGTTTATCAGACAACCCAGATACACTTAAACAGATCAATGCACAATCCGATTCACTGCGAAAATATTAAATACAGGGAACATTTTACTGAATCAATACCCATGACATTTCCTTTACTTTTAAAGAAAAGCTTATTTCTAAATTTTAATTTACCTTCGAAGTAGTAACCACCTGGTGCACCAAGAACAACCTTTCCATCCTTTAAGAAAAAAACACGGTCTGAGACTTATAGCTAAGTATTAAAAAATGTAAAAGGTAACGATATTACCACTGTACCAATATGTGCGTTTTACATTAGGAAAATACAGTAAACGATCTGCACCTTTGTAACGTCCGAACTAAATCCAGCCTCACAGTATCGCCTGTCGTGATCTGAGAAAGTCAATGCACATGTTAGAAATACATCAGGCGTGTGGTCCCTTTGTATGGGATAGAAATAAAACAACCATTTCGCTCACTTTTGTTTAACAAGAATATTTTAACCCATCCCAGAAAAAGTTTCCAACTTCCATAGTGGCTCTAAACCAGTGGTTCTCAACCTTCTTTTGCACCGCAACCCAATCTTTACCATGTCAGCTCAATCGTGACCCTATATCAAGCATAGGTTTAAATGAACGCTATGATCAAGCGCGCATTGCGCTCTGCAATTGACGCCAATCAATACCTATCGCACAAATCTGATTGGATGTGCCAGTGAATTTTAAATTAAGCTTCCGTGGTTTGGCGTCTTGGATTGGTTGACTGGTCACTAGTTTTGCGCTAAGCATTTGCAGACCCAAGACCGGTATATATAGGTTAATTCTAGGATTGGGGCTGGGAAATCTGATCGTGGATCAGCATAGGAGCTTGCTGGTTTTAAAATGCTTAGACTTCTAACTCTGCCTGGCGATCCTTTCAGATCTTGGGTCGCGACCCACAGGTTGAGAAACGCTGGTCTAAACATCTGACTATAGTGTCGTATGTGTTTGTTATATTTGTAAAATGAGTCAAGTCAGTTAAAATATTAATGAGCACCTATCTGAAGGGTGATGATGAATTGCCCAGATTAACGTGGTCAGGCAATGAACAGCCGGGCTTCGTACTTACAGAAGTTCCTCTCCTCATACACCTCATCAATCAGCAGGTCTTTGCAGGGGGCGTATTCAGTAAGCTTCCCCCACTGCATGTCCAGCATCTGGCAGTTTCCCACTGGCGTGCTCCCCGATTCTCTTTTGTTTTCCTTTACGTTCCAGTGGTACAGTGGGGCACAAGCCTGGTAGTGATACACGGACCAATGGAGTGAGATCCCCAGCGGGGTACGACTAGACCCTACTGGTTCGTAAACTGTGGGACAAATAATTCGGAGGGGGGGGGGTGAAGCGATATTCTGAAGACGCCAAAAAAAGGAGAAACTTTAATATTCTTTCTTCGACACTGTCACGCCCTTCAGGGCGGGACCAGACAGGTGTACCGCATCTACTGATAATTGACTACCTACTAAAGCAGGGCGCGCCCATCCGTCACCGCGAAGTATTGAGCCCATGTCTACGAGCCTTACCGAGCATTCTTGTCTTCCGTTAACCCGCTTCCCTGTGCCTTCTCTGTCTGCCTGGTGTTCGTCCCTTACCTGCTCTCCT
>JAODKC010000048.1:12855253-12875151 GCA_026777985.1 Mormyrops attenuatus | reverse complement strand
TCTCCTTCCAGGCTAATAAAAGCAGTTCCCCTGCATTTCTGGATCCCTGCCTCCTTCTTCCGCTCCAGGTCGTGACAGACACCCCCACCCCCGACAAATATTATCGGTAGCAGTCCTTGAGCAAGTTATACCTTCGGCTTGATTCTTCAGGGGGTTCCAAACAAAAAGTCTGACGACCCCTGTCCTAGGTGACTAGAAGATGCCGGGCCTTACCAAAACAAAGTTCTGCGCAGCCCGCACGCTGGCTCCGAACCATTGGTGCGACTTGGACACTTCTATGCGGTAGCTGGAGTATGAATAATTTTCATTGCCTATTAAAACATAATTATACATTGCCTCATGAAAGAGTACGCGAGGGAATAATAGAGTATTCAAAATCCACAATTTTCTGATTTTATTCATAATTTCATATTTATTCAGGCAATCCAGTATGCATTTGGTGCTCCTTTCGACTACAATTCATTCAATGATTAAGTATTTGATGAGTAAGATAATGAATAATTTTTAGTTTTATGTTTTCACAAGACTGTGCAGAACAACTGTGATGTAACTTGTGTGTTGGTGATGCGCCTGGCAGGGACCTAAATGAACCCATGTCGATGACCGACGATTACATAAAATTTACCAAGCCCCAGCCCCCCCCATTCAGCACCTGCCCCTCCAAAAGTCTCTGCATGGCACTGCTGTTGTTGCATGACTGGCGTGACCATTTACCTTTATCATCAAAGGCCATTCTGTCACATGTGCTATTCCCTTGAGACCAAAGGCAGTGGAACACTGCACCACCCTCTGTCACTCCAGGCTGGCTTGTGTTGGCTTTAGGGGCCCCCACCACTAGACTGACCCTGGAGATTAAGAAAATGAACATGTTTCTCAGGCATTCCACCATCGAGGCTTCCTGCTCCGAACCCGACGTCAGGCCTGTGAGCTCACGCGGATCTACACTGCTCAGAAGTTTAGACATGGAGCCTTCATCCGTAACTCTAGGCCTAGACAGGATTTGTTAGTATGTGTCAGACTTATACTGAAAAATCTGGCAATGAAAATCGAATGAATTTTATTGAATTCCAGCATTCAAAAAATAACCATTGTTTTAAATTTAAGTTCTAAAAATGATCACAGAAAGAGTACAGTTCAGAATTCTGGCCTGGGGGGGAAAGGGAAGGTCAACAGGTACGTGGGGGCCACTGGATCACTTAAACATTCAGGCATGATGCTTCAGAAAGCCTAGAGATTTTACATTGAGGCATGTAGTGTTAGAAGTAGATACTCACGATTTATTTTTGTCTTCATAAAAGTCCACAGAAAATCCAAAATAGCTTCCCTCCGGACCGGAATAAACAGCAACATTCTCTGCATCCAAGTTCAAGGCAGAGGCAAAATGAGGAAAAGTACTGAACGCAAGACAAACAAGTAGCAACAGATGATACTTTGTTCTCTTCATCTTTTTTTCTGCAGTGAATTTCTTTGGTACTGTAGTGAGAGTTATATATGAAGACACGCCTCTTCCTTGTGGAACTATTCCATTGTATCTGCATTGTATCTTATTTCCGCAATGTGCCATAAAGCATTATCTGACGCTGCCTGAAGCTTAGATGAGTAGGAAATGTGGCTGGAAGGTTTAAGTTCTTGACCAAATATGTCTTTGCATACGTAATTGCTTTAGTCAGCTATTTCCCATAAATAGAAATATTCCAGAATCTACATCTTTGAGGAAGAGTTGCATTTCAAGTAGTTTTATTTCAGGCAATTTGAAGACTGCATTGTTTATACGTAATAATATACAACAAAGTAATTCTACAAAAGTATGGTCGTTGAGCACACAAATTGGAGGATAAAAAAAACAAACTGAAAAAGATAATGTACAATTATTATAAACCCAAATACACAATAAGAGCCAGGAAATATACACAGTACAAACAATCTACAATACAGAGTTTGTAGGTAATGCAGCAACATTAATTAAAATACAATCAAGACAAATAGAAGAATTAAAATACATGAGTCAATATAATAAAAAGGGCCCAAAATAAAAGACTCTGCAAGATATACAGTACGCAGTACACCGGGAAAGTGCGTGTGAGCAGGCAGCAGTGATGTAAACAACGGTCAGATTATCCAGGGTGGGGACCCAAAACAACTAGAGGCTGAGAGATTAAAGATAATGGGTTTGTGAATTTGTTCCCAAACGGCCGATGTCAGACCCGCTAAAAGGGCATGCATTTGAATAGCCTTTATTAATTGACTGTCGTTTTTGTATTCCTGGAATCTTTTTATCAGTTTCGTAAGTGAAGTGCACAGACACACATCTTACGCACTTTATAGAATGTAATGGTCTCTTGAGTCCTTAATTAATTTGTGCAGTTTAGGACATTTCCCCCCAACAGACATACACAGAGCAACCCACTGTGGAGAAAAAAAGAAAATGACAGAACCAGTGTAATAGAAAAAGGTGGGTTTCTCAGGGTTCTCTTAAAAGATCCACAAGTCACAGGCCAGTTTTTCTTGGTTGGCTTCTCAAGTAACTGAACCTGCTGTCATGTGGGGCGATACCGACTTAAGACGTCACGCACAGCCGGCCGGTGACTCATGCCAGCCTTTCTGGAAACATCTCAACAGCGGTTTGCTCGTTCGGATCTTTCAAGCCATCGGGAAATCAACTGATCCTGAAATTACCACAGTGTTACATTGCTTCACAGTGGCACAGAAGTAAACTGTTACAAACATTACATTTTTATTTACCTTCACACAGTGGATTCATTGTTGCTGGGTGTACTACATCGGTAATATTTGCATCATAAGTTCAGTTCTGATAGTATATACACAAATTGGGACTTATGTAGTTTCCCCTTTTTGTCTCAGGGATCACATTTGACATTTAGAGAGACCTAAATACGATTTTAACTGGCTGGGATTTCATGTTCTACACCCAGAAAAAGGGTAAAAATGTGTACCTTTGCTTGTCTGCCAATTGTACCCTTAGCTGTAGGTAATTGTACCTTTTAAGGTACAGAAATGGACTCTGAGGAACATTTCTGTACCATTGATGGTACATTAATGATATTTGTACCTTTGGGATGTTCCTCAGAATCCCATTTCTGTACCTTAAAAAGTATAATTACAAGGGTACGTCCTCAGTGGTAGGCAAAGGTACAAATTTTTACCCTTTTTCTGAGGGTGTATATGGTTGGTATTGGCTTTTTGGTATTGGTATTGAATTTTCAGTAGGACCTAGTATCTTCTAGCTGTGCTATCTTGCTGGATGAAGACCTTGGCACGTACGGAAATTGGTGTATAGACAACAGCATATCCATCGGGGTGCCCTGTCTCCAGGTGGACATCCATGATAAATTGAGTAATTGGGCATTTTGGGGGGGGGGGGCGATTTACAAACTGTGGTCTCTCAGAAAGTGTCAGAGGAAATATGCGTTCGCATCACTGTAATAAATCAATAAGCAGAGCCTTGTGGCAGATATGCCTCTGAAGGCAGCCAATTACATGGAGCGTGACTCATGTCAAAACCAAATAAAGGACCGCTGGCCGTCCACAAGTCCATTTGTAGCCGACTACACAGTTCAGCAAAGGCTATGTGTAGCGGTTTAGCGAGAAATTCTCAGTCCCCTGATGAAATGTCATCTTTGGCCCCTAGCCCACATTTACATATTATTATTATTAATAAAACATGAATTATAACCAAGAATACTTTGGGTGTTCATTTTCGAAAGCCAGTATGTTAAAATGGTGAAAGTGTGTCATAACCAGTGTATCTAAGGAAGATTCAGCGTATACAAGTGCACGCATGATAATGTTAAAGCTTAAGTAAGATTACGTAACACATTAATCTTTTTTTTTTGAGGTTTGGCATTTCACTTTCTCCATAGAGACACGAAAACCAGACTCCAACTTAAACTTACCCAGCGTGGGCTGAAGATCAAATACGCCTCTTGCAGAGTAGGTGTACTTAAGCACCATTCCATTTTTAATTTATTGGCTCGACAAGCAGCACGATGAAGGCAACAGGCATTGTTCTACATGTTTACGGCTTCAGCCATTCTCATTTCTACTCTGTGACAGCTATTAAAGTGCCTCATAAGTTTACAATAGCTAAAGGTAACGTGCAAATTCTGGTCAATAGTTTAGGTCCAAAAAGTAAAAATCCAGATCAAGATTTTGTTCCAACCAACCAGGTGCACATAGAGTCACAGACACAGAGTACTCAACTGGCTGGTTGAAACAAAATCACGGTCTGGATTTTAACCTTCTGGACCTGGACTTTCGACCTCTGTTTAATCTGAAAATACAATGCATGATGAAATAGAAAGAGTGCAAGTATCACTTATTATACTTATAATTCTATATCTTGAGTTGGTGTAATTAAACTGAATCCGGTCCAAGTAGTGCGAAGGCCTCTTTAATGGTATATTTCTATGAAATAGAGAAACTGAGAGATATGAAAAGACATTCATTTATCTAAGAAGGTTAATAGAAGAACTGGCCCCCTGGTGATAGACATTTATAATTTAGAGAAACTCACGGGTGAGAAGAATCATTATCCCGCTGCCTGACCTTTGACCCCCAGGAAATCTATTCATCTCCGTGGGAACAGACGGTGCGTGTGCTCTGGGTGACGCTGAATTTTTAGAGAAGTAGCCAGGTGCTGAAAGCATGATTTCATTCATGGAGTTTTTTTTTTTTAAATCAAATGATTAATTTTACTATTGCAAAGTCAAAAGGGAAATATGGACTCTCCTATGTGCTGGAGTTATTTGCAGTATTTCATCGCTGCTGTTGTGGAGTTGGACACATTTTCTCACTCATATCAAATGTCAAGTGATGTGGCAAAGCGTTTTGATTTGAATTCTCTTTCATGCTGAGGGTACCATGACCTTAACTATATTAAGAGGTAACCGACCCTGGATGGATGGATGGATGGATGGATGGATGAAGTGAACAGCACAGTGACATCACATATGCCTAATCTGCAGCATGCCTGTGCAGAGGGGCGGGGCCCCTATTCTCCTGTGTTTCCCAGACTCCCAGGCTGCTTGCGGTGGCCATTGAGAAGCATCTGCTTGAGATCATCTAGCCAATCAGCAGGTCGACTCCAGCGGGGGTAGAGCAGTAGGTCATGCAATGTACCCGCCAACAGTGCCCCGGTGCACGGCCCTGCCCAGTACACCTGCGGACATGTTGCGCCTATATCAACGTCTCTTTACCGAAAGTCACCCCGGCCTCAGAAAAGCATTGGCCTTTAATATCCATAACAAAATGACGGAGTCTACCAAAAACCTGGACTTAAATGTTTAGATAAAGAGATTGAACCAAAGAAAAAAAAATGAAATGTCAAAGCTGTTCATGTTCTGCAGGGAATTAGTGTATGCCTGCATTGTATGCATTTTACATTGTGTCCTTTTATAAAAATAACCCCAATTATAGTCTGCAGAATGAGTCAGGCCTCAAAACAAGGAAAAAGTACCAAAAAACACATACATACAGACATGAGACATAAGTAATATATAATAACGGACAATTTTTCAGGAACAGTACCATAATTGTTCTGAAGTGACACAAGAACACAAAACTATCCATCTATCCATCTTATAACCACTTAGCTTGGTCAGGGGAAGAAAACGTATAACTGTCAAAATACATGACAGGTAAGATAAGAAGACTAACCCAGTGATTATGGAAGTTCAGAGTGACTACAGCTGGACCAAAGGATCTGGCTGGATTCATCCCACAGCCCGTGAATCCAATCTGGAGGTAACAAAGAGGATGAAAGAAATCATGTTTATCATACGTGGTGTTTACGCTTCAGCATTTAGATGTGTACGTTTGTACTTTCACTTAAGGTAGAAGAATAGTCAACAGTTTCCCTACAAAAAGGAATATCTGATACCTCTTTCTGTTCCCTGAATGTTGTTGTATCACCTTCCAGCCCTTGAATAGTTTTATTATGTTCTTGCTGCTGTAATTCTGCTTACACTTGGAGTTTCATCTTTAAGCTCTGCCTAGCTGCACTTATGTCTAGTCGACTCCATGTGTATCAGAGGTGCGCAGTTCAGGTCCAGAGAGTAAAACTGAGACTCTTTATTCTCAACTGGTTGGTTGAAACTAAATCTTGGTCTGGATTTTTACTGTCTGGACCTGAATTACCCACCACTGATGTATGTTTACAATGTACCATTAGCCTCACTTATACGTTGCTTTGGACGAAAAACATCTGCTGAATATGTTAAATGTATGTGTAGCAAAGGCAGTTAACAACATTTCTGGTTGGCAAATAAATACCAACAAGTTCTTACTGCAATAAGATGTCCCAGAGTAACAGAAAGGCCGACCATGAGAGGGGCGAGATTTTGGAAATGGGACTTAGCTTGACTGGTGACAAAAACACACAGCACTAAAAAGAAGGTAACCACCATCTCCACGGTGAACGCTTGGTAGGGACAGATTCCTGGCGCAACCTGTAGGAAGAAAAAGTCCATTGGCATCGGTGTGCGACAGCGAGATCGACAACCTGGCCTTAAATTGTCGCTGTGAATACCGTGGTATTGATGAATGACATGTAAAAAGCTTCACAATGATAAAAATGAGCAAATAAATAATTTATATCAGATGATGAATTATGGAAATGGCTAAAGGACTTCCTTGCTGCAAATAATACACTAATTATATTTTATGGCAAGCCTTTTTTCAGTGGAGAATTTCCCTGTTCCCTTAATATTATTTGATAATTACCTATGACTCATCTATTTATGCAACTTACATAATCGTTCATCCAATATAAAGTCATAGTGAATCTGGAGCTTATCCCAGAAACCACAAGGGACAAGGCAAGACGCACCTTGGATGGGATGCCAGTCCATTACACGGCATTATATATAACTCACAGTTTCCTTGTTAGTCTCCAAAAAAGACAGTGAAAGAGAGATCATCTCAGTTCGTAAATTTCCATTACTTAAAGAAACTGCACTTACCTGGTTTAGTGCCCCCTGGTGGCAGAGCGGTGCAGGCCCCAGCATCAGAAGGGCCCCACAAGCACTTACGGCCCCCAGTAACTGCACCCCCACATACAGAATAGCTTTCCAAGGGCTTATTCTTAGACCCGCTGCATGCGCCAGGGTGACTGCCGGGTTTAGATGAACGCCTCCAGGAACAGCAGACCCAAAGCAAACCAGCATGATGGTGAGGGACATCCCAGAAGCCAGGGAGACGTGCAAGGGACCTGAGAGGGAGTCATGTGGGAGGTCGTGCCTGGAGATCGGGGTGGGAAGGAGAGGAGCCGGGCCTGGAGCCTCGTCTGCAATCGCACGGTCATTAGGCCAGAGCGCTATGGATGCCAGACTGGCGAAGATGAAAAAGGTGGTGCCCAAAAATTCACATAGGACATCCCGAAGGAAGCTGAGCATCCACATGTCTTTCAGCATCGGCGCGAGTCTGGACATGCACCATATATTAGAAGACTGTTCTGGCAAAAAGAAAGTATCAGTGCACAGCTGCTGGGCACCCATACTTATAGGGCACCATGGCCGGTGACGCGTGGACTGGGGGGGCCAGATTCCAGCAGACCCCGAAAAACAAGGAGGTGGCTTATAGCAGGGGAAGCTCTTTGTTGGCCTAGCCGGCCGTTTTTGCCTTCTTGTTCCTGCCAGTAAATGCCGGATGGTATCTGTTTCCCCTCCCCCCCATGGATTTACGTGACAGTAATAAAGGCCAGCTTACTGCCCATCCCTCTGCATGACTGCACACGCGTCATGGGCGACCACTCTCGACAGATGGGTACTTTTCCAGAACCTGGGTGCTATAGAAAGGGATTTGAAAATGCCAAAGTTCTCACCAGCCATTTGAGCTCAGAAGCCTGAATTCTAAGAACTAATGGATATTGTTTTTAATGCGCCTGTTTATGTATAAAATCAGTGGCACGGCGTTCAGAGTCTCCCGGAAGCCAGAAGGGCTCAGAAACATATCATGAACATTCTTGTTAAGATTTTGCAAAAATCTGACACCAAAATGAACACTTTTACGAATGACATTCAGTCTTTGGAATGACTTTCGGTATTTTTTTAAAGGTTACAGCTGGACACAGGCACAGCGGTCATTTTGAAGGCATCGGCGCCGCTCCCGGGTCACTGAGAGACACGTGCCTAGAAATGACACTGCAAGGGAAGCTTCAGAAGATGCCAATTTAATGAAAAGAAAGCGGGGAAAAAAACGGGGATATAAATAGCCAAGGAAGAGCAGGATGTGCAGAAGGGTGGCTGCAGTCCCCCCTCTGGCCTGTCAAGCAAGAGTTACAGATTTCAAACTATACCAAGGTGTGTACAAGCTCAGTTGCAATTTGGTGCTAAACTGGGCCTCCAAGAGTAACCCTCAATTAGCAGATCGCTAGATGAATTAGCTTTGTGTCCTAAACTGTATTGGATAAGATCTAATCTCCCCACAACCCTAGACTGATCAAGATTTTGGAAGAAATATGAATGGATGGTTTAAGCAAAATTATAATATCTCCCTTTCTATCACTTCAATGGTGAGTGTGGTTCAGTGGGCTAAGCCTCTGCACCCATGATCAGAAGTGCCCTCGTTTGAGCCTGACCTCGGTAGAATAGTCAGACGTCTGTAGGCCTTTGAGCAAGACCCTTACCCCCCAGCTCCATGGGTGTCACTGCAGGTGGCTGCCCTTCACTGCAAAGCTCACTCTCACATACACATACGTCTGTGTGTCACGGTGAGCAAGACGATGGTCGGCGAAAAGAGAATCTCCCCACAGGGATCGACAAAGTGTCATTATCGTAGAGGCAGAGTATCACCGAATATCTTCTGATTATTTATAAATACTGCACCATTAAAAATATTATTACACAGGCCAGCATCAAAATTGATTGAAACATTCACGAAACGACATACATTTATTTGATTTAACAACACTGTCCACTGTACTTACACTGTACCAAAAGTGTAAATACAAAGTATACAGTTGAATAATTCTAGAATTACACACACTATTGCTTACACTGCACCATTAAATAGTTTGACTAATGTGTGGAGCAATGAAAGGCAGTTATGGGATCCAGCAAGCAGACCCATTAAATCTGGGACTGATAGCAATCACAGGTAATGTGAGTTTATAGAGGGTAATTGTTTTTACTAGTGGCAGTGCAGATATTTCTTCCCTATTACCTCCCCCTGAACTGGGCCGCAGAGTCTCGCCTGCACACGTACAAAAGAGCCCTGTTCCCTGGGAACCACGTCTTGGCACAAACACCACTAATGGACGGATAAACAGAATGGGGTGGCGGGTAAAATGTGCCATGCGTTGGCGAGGCTGCTCTTGGGGATGGAGGAGTCACCACAGTCTGGAAAGGTGGGGACACTTAATTTGCCCCTAGGGTAAGTCACCCCAGCATGAGTCCTCCCCTGGCTCCCAGTTCGGCTCACACTCCCTGCCTCTGTCTCCAAACGCCACACGCTTTTCCTGCCGCCCAGAGCTCCCACTGCTCTACACGAATAAGGTGACTCACACGTCCTTAAGAGCTGTTAGAAATGTGACGCTGTCCAAATTCTGACCAGCCGGGGCTCTCGTGAAAGACTGCTGTTTGATCCCTGACACCTAATCATCGTTAATACCAACACTTTCTCCTCCATTCTTCAAAAACAAAGAACTCCTATCTTAACCTTTAACGGTGTGTTCTCGATTGCACAGGAAATCTGTTTTAAATGTCTTTTTGCCCATGTAATAGTGATTCTGTACAGATCTGATGAGGCTACCAGCACCCAAAGCCCAAGCAACATTACCTGAACCATGCCAAAAAAATTCCCTCTTTTCTAAATGTTCTATTTTTTCCTCTCCACAAGCTCTCAACCACGACAAAGGCCCACTGAGTGCCTGACACATGAGCCATGGGCCTACAATTATCCAGGCTCAGGAATGATTAATGAATGTAAGGTTGCGTATAACTTGCCACCTATGAACGTAACATTCTCAAAATTCCGTCTGGCTCCGGAAACCGCCACTCACAGTGCAATGGAGCTATTTACTATAAAATTGCCCTACACCAAAGTCATAGGATCCTGCATAATGTGAGAGGAACCAAATGGGGAATCCCAAAGGGACTTACAGGCAGAGTATGATCCATAAAAAATATGCTAGATGACAAAAGTCATGGCAATGGCCTGTCTGTAGAATGGATAAGATGCCAATCCATCAGAACTGTCACATGACTGTCTTTATGGATTAAGTTGAGCTTTTTAGGCTGGAAGTGGGCATTAAAATCCAACACAGGATACCAGTCTATTAATGTTGATTGCAAGTCTCCTGTGGCTGGAAGAACATTTCTGAAAAGTCATCCAATTCACTTCATTTCAGTATTTTGACTAATAATGAACGTAAAAGCATGAATGCACAAAACTTTGGCTGAAGGATCTTCCCTCAGTAGCACCGACCTCCCGATATTTGCAGCGCTAAACAAAACTATGTGTCACGTTCATTCAAGTTTATTTTTAATCTGATAATTTTTTTTTTTAATCTAAGAGGCAGACGTCTCCGGGGCTGTGCTTGCTCGAGACTAAAAAAGGCGAGCATTAAAAGGCATGAAACATCACTCTTCGAACCCATTTCAACAGCTGGCTAATGATGCGGTAGATATGGAAATCACTCTCTTGACTGTTACAGTCAAATTACACTCGGATTGCTGCACCAGTCAAATAGTGTCATAATTCCTGTAATTATATATATACACACACTAAGATATATTCAGCTGAAGATCTTCAAGCTACTCTGAGAAAAGGCTTTTCGTATGAATGGGTCTTGAAGTCTGCGGTAGGGCTGATAAGGTGATGTGTCCCGGTTATTGCCGAGGGCCGAGGGGAGATAGGAGCGGTGTTTTTGCGTGGACCATTGGAGGTAGACAGCATGACACCGCTAAAGGTCCTTTTGATTTGAATGGGGACACCCTTCTTGTGAAGCATCTTGCTCAGATTACGATGAAAGCGAGTGATTTGTCGCTATGGACGCGCCCTCATTTCTATCAGGCCTTTAATTTTTTATTTGTCATTTACGCAAGACTCCCATTCAAAGACAGCTTTATTGCCATTTAAATCATACATTGTTACACATATGGCAGAATGAAACAAAGACGTTTCTCTACAGCCACTAAAAATAGGACAGTCCTAACAATAATTATACTACTACTGGCGAATCAATAAAATATATCTGTCTACCTAATAAAAGCAACAATAAAGCGACTTCTGCCAACTAAGGTAATACAGATGTGCAAACAAGCAGTAGTTCAAAATGAACCAGTTCTCATTACACTTAATGTACTGATACTGATAGGATTAATGTGCTGGATTCAATTCTCTTAATGCCTGCAGAATAAAGCTGTTTAAAAACGTAATGGTTCTGATTCTATGGTACCTCCTACTCGACAGCAGGCTTACAGAGAAACTGAGCAACACCCTTCACAAGAAGATACACTTCACACTAAGTCCACTTCACCTGGACACATTTAAAATCACGTCTGATTAATGAGACACTTTTTTGACACTTTTGACTTGATTCATTTAAATCTTATTTAGCATATTGGACGCTCTTATCCAAAGTGACTTATAGTAGAGAGAAAGGTTACAATTTAATTATGTGCAATAGCTGAACGTTCCACATGCTTATGGAAATTATACTTTTTAAAAGGTGCTTAGTTGGTGCTTTGGACAGAAGTAAGACGACTTTATCAATTCTTTTATTCAGCTGGATCGTTCCTTGGTGTGATGACGTCACCTCCACCGGGCACTACGACCAGGTGTCACCCCTGACTCACATCCTTCGGGTAACAATCCTATCAGCTATTTGGTGCCAACCTGATTTAAGCTCTTATAATACTATAATGGTGTTTTATCATGTTGCCTAGAGTTTTCTTAGATATTAAAATTCTATAGCATCTCAATGGATTGAGTGGTTTTATGTATTGGACTGAATCAGAATCCAGCCTAAGACACAAAAAATTGTTGCTTAGGTTTGGGTCAGATTCTGCTGGGCCTGATTAAACCTATACTGAACAGTATGCATTCGTCTCCAGTTTGATATCTACCACATTTTTTGCCCGATGTGATTTAGATGACTTCTAACACGTACGCCTTCAAATCATAGCCGCATACAGTCTGAACTTGTTGAGCTGCCGATGTGTCTCTGGCATGTTTTATCAGCCCTGTCCCTCCAGGACTGTTTCATTATTCTGGTCTGGGAGGCCTCAACGGCGACGTGCAGGGAGTCACAAATTGAAAATCTGGATGGTGGCCCTGGAAATCTGCCCTAACCTTTTAAACTCGCCCCCACCTAGTGGTGAGTAACAGCTTAGTTAATATCCATCCTTGCATCTCCTAAACCCGCTTGCCTTATTCAGGGTCATGGGGGTCCAAAGCTTATCCTGGAATTTATGGGCACAAGTCTGCAAATAACCTAGGATGGAGTGCCAACCCATCACACGGCAATTGATTTAGGTAATTTCTCGACATCGGCCTTAATAATAAAGTTTAGTACGGTAATTAAAGACTCAGATTCAGTAGAATTTGCCAGAATTAATGTATTATTTAATAAGTGACCCCCTCTTTGTGATTGATACTGTCCTTGTGAAAAGTAAAGTTTGGGTAATGATTAGAATAATTTATCTTCGTTTTTATTACATTTTTAAATTATTTGTTTTGTTGCTCAGCTATGAAATATCCAAGAGACATACAAGGGACAAAATATCATTACTTAGGTCCATACTTAATTTACTACATTTTGTATCAGTTACTAAGATTCACTGAGAAACGCACCATGTATAACACTCATAAAAGTCATTGCGGATTCTCAACAGATTCACTCCAAAGTGGTAATATCAGACTTCACAGAACCCATTAATAGTAAAATGTTACCAAAATGCACAGACACATCTGAATCTGAGATTCAGGCTGCAAATAGGTTAGGCAGGCTGAATCTCAGATTTTAATTCTAGAAGAAGTCTTTATACTAGCATTGGTTCCAGCAGAGTTGTTGGGTAAGCTCGATTGATCAATTGATTGACTGACACAACACGGCATTTCCTTCCTTCTTCGAACGAGAGTTTTTGTGCTGTGTTTAAAGGCATCCTACAAATTCAAAGTATTACTGCAAACGCTTTGTGGTGAAGTAAGTGTAGAAGGACCAGGCCACTTTCTGGAGTAAACATTAACGATCTAAAATCTTTGGGATCTTATCATATGAATTGTATGATAGTTCAGTGATTTTTTTCTCTTAGTCTCACTATATTTCATAAACCTATAAGTTGTTTCATACTCAATGAGATAATCAATATGACCTTGCAAATACCCTGATATACGAAATGCAGCCATGGGGAAAGTCATTAAGAATTTTGTTTATTCCAGGGGAAATTCAAAAATACTTACATAAACCATTTGTTTTCTCAGAACCTGTCTATCTAATATATCTTATTACAATTGATTTCCTCTTAAGAAACAAATGCTTCTAGAACCTAAATCTATCATTTTAACAACAACTGGCTAATTTTCTACAAAAATAAGGTCATATCGATTCATTCACAATATGAACAAATGAGTTCTTTTTGACCACAATGAAAAGCTAGCATATTCCGGCTGGTGTCTTTATCTGATACTGGTTTGGAAATGAATATCAGTTTCCAGTGATTCCATCTACAAAGCTAAGTTATTTATTTGTCAATATGTTGTGATTTTTCTGATGGACGTTATTGAATCATAAGCCTTTACATGTATGTAATGAAAATGTAATGCAAGTTACATGTGCTGTGTATGTACTGTATATCATATACTGTACACTGCCCGGCCAAAAAAAAGTTTTTTTTTTTTATTTGAACTTATCAGCAAATACTTAAGAGCCAATGACTGGATCATTATTACAGCCCAGCAACGTTATGCAGCAATAAAGTGAAGTCAGCTGAATACCTGAATCTACTGGCCAGGTTACACCTCCATCCATCATCAATGGATTTTTCTCTTCCCTGTTGGCATGGGCATATTCCAGGACAAGAATACCAACATTCATTGGGTTCGAATTGTCAAAGAGTGGTTCAGGGGGCATGAGGAATCATTTTCTGTGACCTTAACCTCATTAAAGGTCTATGGGATGTGATAAAGGAGGCTTTATGGAGTGGTTTTGTATACTTCCATTTCAATTAAAAGGACCTGGATTTCACTTATACACCGGGCTCTTGCTCTGTGCTGATTGGTCAGTCTCATGTATGTGTCATTAATGTTAATGTCAAACAGCTGGGTGAGACTTTCAATCAAGGAAACAAACCAATCAAAGCACAAGAAGAAATGAACTATTTATCCGAGCACAGGAGCATTTCAGATTTAAAATAGTTTGCAAAACCTGAAGTAGCTCATAGCGTCCTCCCTGACATGGATTATTTGGTCAACCTAAATTAGTGATGTGGTAAGAAAGCAAGAATATGTAATATCAGTATACAGTGTAAGATAAAAGGGAGAGAGTTAACATTCAACAAAAAAATACTTTTTCCATTAGAAAAAGCAACACTACCAGTGCAGATACAACAGATCCGCTGGGCTGGTTCACAGTGCAGTGTCACGCCTGTCTGGAGACTGCTGATTCCTCAGTCCTCTTTCCTCAGGACCTTCTGTGTGAAGCGACGGAAACTCCCTCTTGTCTGTACGCGTGTGCACTGTGAAGTTAGATGTGCAGTGAAGTTAGACGTGCACTGACGTTAGAGTGTAGCTAGGTTGGGAAGCTCTGGCCAGTTAGTGATTTCCTTCTGATATTCCGCACTAAGCCGTTTAGTAAACTTTATTGCTTTCTGATTAAATTCTGGGATTTTTTTTTCATTTATAAAATGAGAAAAATGGTTTTTACAGAAGAGATCGTCGTGGGAAATAGAGACGTTCAGCTCTGCTTGTTTAGATTTTTCAGTCATTTCAGGCTTTCTGGCTGTCCTCATCTCAGGCAGGGGAAAATGTCGAATGACACTCCGCCCGGGTTGAAAGATGAGGATGGGACATGGTGCGACGCACATCCCTCATGTGCAAGCAGGCAAATTGGGTAACACTATAGGCTCCTGACTGGACTGCAAATGCAGGCGACGGAGCCTCACAGAGAGGGACCCACACAAAGAAGTGTTTAGCTGAAGCCATGACCATACAGCTGCCCCGGCATGACTCAACTGCCGCTATCCCTGTGAGACATTACCCTGATTTTATTCTGACACCCATATCTGACGTGCTAAAGAAAAAAAGCTCATCACCAAGAACATATCCAATGATATCATTGTATAACTTACTTATTAGAATACAGATATACACTTTAACACAAATTTATGTTTCAATCGTTAATAACTTTTAAATGCTTTGAATCTGAATGCTTGTGTCCAGTAAACCAAATCCTCTTAAATCCCGTGGAGTGAAGAATCAGTTGTTTTAAAAATACCCCTTTCTAAATAAAGACATTTATTTCAGTAGCTTAAAAAAAGCCTTTAAATATCTACATTTCAGCCTTGATGTTGTAGTTTGACTTTTCTTTGTATGTATCGCTCTATTCAACATGCAAAGAAAAGCCGTTCGGCCGAGTACTGACAAAGTTACTATTCAAATAGTGTTTCAGATCTTATAAGCCAAGTTTTATGGTGACGCTGGTCAAGTTTTAGCTAAACTGGTAGCCAGGCCAGGCCCATAGCCAGAAATACATTTCATGAGGTGTCCAGAGTAGGTTCACCCTGGTTGTTTTTGAGATCCTTCTGGGGGGGGAGGGGGGGGACACACAGTCGGGTTGGGGCCATTCTGGACAGCCTTCATCAATGCTGTACAGTTTATACATTGTTCATATTCCTAAAAGAATGTGAAGTGCTAGTGGATTTAACTGGATCTTTCTGGACTGTCTTATGCACTCAGGTACCATTTGCTTCTCTCACTTTCCCGGCTCACTATTCGTATTCGGACTTGGAGTCCGCGCTCAGTGTTCTGTACTGTGCCTTCTGTGGTGCCGTGCAGTTAATCTGCACCAGCGCTCTCATCGGTAAAGGTCTCGTGGGAGAACATCAGAGGTCCAGTAATCATGGACCATATAGTAAAGCTCCCCAATGACATTCTCTGAAGGATTTGCATTACTCACTCCATTGCAGAAACACTAATCACACTCATCGCTTCAGAAAGGGCTCTGTACAAATAATGTGATGCAGCTTTGAGATATAATTCTGACATTAAAGACAGCCTGAGATCAGTATAAACAGTGTGTCCCATGCTAACCAGGATAAAAGGCTGGGGGAAGGATGAAAAGTTGTCAAAGATGTGCTTTATTGTTTGATTAAATAAATGTGGTTCAAATGCTTTGCTCTACACACATGCTACAATGAAAAATAACCCTCTTTAAATACAGATCAAGCTAATGGGATATTGAATGACTTTCATGAAACGAATCTGAGTCCGGTTTAAATGAAAATAATACTTCCTTCGATAGTCAGCCAAATGGCGGCAAGCTCATAAGTGGGAGTAAACAATGAGGACGATGCAAACGTCAGTCCGGCTTTTATTTTTAGCATAACGCCGAAGCAGAAGGTTTTTCTGAAAATTCTTGGGAATAAAAAAAATGTTTTTATGCCACCAAGAAAAATGCAGACGCTCGACAGAGGGAAAAACAACCCTGTTAGGGCTTCAGAAAATGGGGAGGAGGAGACTAAAAATCGCATGGGCAGACTGCGCATTTCAGATCAATACACAAGGGGGCACTGTAGAGACCTCATCTAGAACTGCCTCACTAAAAAGGAATCCAATGAATTTGCTTTTACACACAAGGACAAGATCCTAAACTGAACAGCAATGACTAAAGACTGAGACCAAGTCCAAAGTAATGGTCACTCATCGCAGTAACTTTACTGCAATCGTTTCTGCAGTGCAAGACAAAAGAATGTGTGTGTCATCATAAATACCTACATACAGAGCTTGACAGAAAGGACAAGGCAATGAATGTGTACAGACATGTTATTGGAGATAATTGCAGCAGTAAAGTGCCAGTCAAAAGGGTAGAAAATCACAAAATACATCCAAAATGCTAAAAACGTCTTTGCACATTGTTTCTAATAATGAATCGCGCTTAGAAAATGGTAGGCTTGGCCAAGGAGTGCGGGGCTGGTACGTGGCCATTTGTGAAAGCAGGACTCAGCAATTTTCATCCTATTTAAAACCAAAAGACTAATCGCTAAGGACAAATCTATGCGTTACTTTACCCAGCCAAATTTTACATGTCAAAATACAGAGCAGGGACTTAGCAAAGCTGTAAATTACAGCAAAATAGTGGCTGTGTGTTTAGGCTGTGGCTGATTAGGATATTTGGTCGCCTTCTCCTGGAGGGGATCTACAGGAAGGACACTTTGTTGTCAGAAAGGTGCAAAGTCTCATCCTACTATAACTAACGCTTGATGATTAATGGTTACAGGTCTTGGGTAGAGTGGAGACAATTTTATAAACGGTGCTGAATTACAATAGTGCCTGAAGACTGTAATTATCCAGAAGCTCTTAAGCCAAATAGTCATCCGTTGTTGGAAGCCAATCTAGTGTTACAAGTTGGCTCCTTTGAGAAAAGAGATTGCCAGATGGAGGTGGAAATAATTACGGCACAAACCACTATGATCCCTTGGAGGAGATGGACATGAACACTGGTATTGCGAAACAGGCAAAAGGTCTTTGAAAATAAAGTTTGCTAATGGGAACATTGTGTGGGAAGTTTTCCCAGAAGCTCACAGGCCAGGAGAACACCTTGGACAGGATTTGTCCCCGGGCACATACACTACGGGTAATTTAGATGTGCAATTTATGTGACTCCATGTCCTTGGACCACAGGAGGTAACAGGGAAAATGTGTAAGCTCCACCCACAAGGGGGGGGGGGGGGATCTGAACCCCCAAACCAGGAAGCATAAGGCAACACCATTGCCCACTGTGCAGCATCTACGTTTATTTAGGAAGTCATTATAAAAGATTATTAATGAAGTGATTGCTGACAAATCACTGGCAAATATTTTCTTAATTATGAATTGGACCGAATTTAAAATCATTTTCAAATCTCCCTTTTAAACCATTCCATTAAAAAAAGTTTTAGAAAAATATTTTTTTGACTGTGAAAGGCAATCTAATGCAGTAAAAATGGCCCGGCATGTTAAATCACACATTCACCTAAGCCGAGTGAATTATGCAACAAAGCAGAGAAAATGTCCAGAAATGTACACAGGAAAGGACAGAACATGTGATTATATGTGACCTTTAGAGTAACTAAAGCAATACTTATCTCTTGAGTTAAGTAAGTGATCTTTTATACATCTATTTAACTCCGATGTATTTCAATAATTGCGCTTAATGATCACTCACCATGCTCTATATTTAATGGAAAAAGTGAGATACAGATTCAAAGATATGTTTGATGTGGACGGAAACAGTCAGCTTTGAAGATGCATGGATGTTTAGTTAGACATCAACGATGCTACTCCTTTAATCAACAGTGAATGTTAATACATGCCTAATATGAGAAAAACAACCTTTTTGGCTAGGAAAGGTTCGCTAAACCACATTTAAATTTAGATATGGGCCAAAGAACAAGATATTTCCCTGTATTGTAATTTACACCCCAGTTAAAAGAATCGGTATAATTTTCACAATGCCAGTCCATGAAGAATAGAAAGACATCTCTATTCCATGTCCCTGTTACTTGTTAACCTGATAATTTTAACATTCTAACTTGAAGGCTATTTGGAAAACTATGTGATTGGTATTACACCATTAACAGACGCACCAGTCAAACTAAACGTTTCCCTTTACATTGACGGCAGCCTCTAGCTGTGCCTATGATTGGAAGGTTGCCGATTTGAGTCCAGCCTCAGCAGAACAGTCACACGTCCGTGGGCCCTTGAGCGAGGTCCTTAACCCTCAGCTCCATGGGCATCGTTATGGGCGGCTGCCCTTCGCTGCCAAGTTCGCTGTCACGTACGTCTGTGTGTCACGAAGAACAAGATGGGGTGGGTGAAAAGAGAAATTAGAATAAAAGCGTTGTGATTATTAATCCCAAATCCATGCAAATCCCTCTGAGTGAATGAAAACCTCTGGTTCCCGGATGCAAACAGAAGCCGAAAGTGTCCGTCAGACGGCTGACGGGCAGCAGAGGAGTGAATGAAAGACCAGCCGGGAATAATTACGGAATCAGGGATCCATAGCTCACTAGAAAATCACCAAAGCATTGGAGCTACGTTCCGAATGGGCTCAGAGACAGATGTGCATGCCTGTCTTCTGGAAGACATTTAGGACTTGCTGGGATTTTATGCACAGGGAACGGGGAAGAGATAATAATGCTAAAGTTACTCCTTTGATTGGCCAGCTTGGTCACACCACCACTGATGTCACAAGCGTGGCAAGGTGATGAGGACGAACTGGCCACCTGGCCGATTGCATTTTGGTTAAATGAAGCAATTTAGGGTTTAGCTGAAGGAAAGAACGACATTTTCCCAATGGCACCTATCAACAGTGTGAGATGTTGAAAGATCGTATCTGTATTTGTCTTCATCATCATTATTGTTATTGTTATTATATAGTCAGGGCAACATGGTGGTGCAGTGGTTAGCACTGTTGTCTCATACCTCCCGTAATCCAGAATAGCAAAAGTGGGTACAGGGGATGGATGGATAGATTATACACTCATCTATCACCTGACCATTTAAACAGTACAGGGTCACAGAGCAAGCCTAGAGCCTATTGCAGGAAATATAGGGGCCACCCTGGACGGGATGCCCATCGATCACAGGGCACAAGGAAGGGGACACCCTGGACGGGATGCCCATCGATCACAGGGCACAAGGAAGGGGACACCCTGGACGGGATGCCCATCGATCACAGG
>JAODKC010000048.1:12837148-12855153 GCA_026777985.1 Mormyrops attenuatus | reverse complement strand
GCACAAGGAAGGGGACACCCTGGACGGGATGCCAGCCCATTACTATGCACGCAGTCACACACTAAGGGCGGCCGACACCCCAATTCACCTGTGAATGTTTCATGCTGTAGAAATACCCATAAAGGTTGTGTGGAGGAAAGCCGCAGAAGGAGCTATACAGCATGTAAAGCAGATCAGGGATTGCACCCCTTTTTTTTTGTTTGCTTCCACATGGTAAACTTGTAAGCTGCAAGTGGCGCCTCTTAATTGCTGTGGGACGAGGAGTTCTGAGGTACTATCAGAACGTGTACGAACCGGTCCCGTCGAAGATAAACACGGCAGGGACAGAATCGAGTGCTTCCTTCAGTGTCGGCGGGGTGCAGGAGTGAGTGTTCTCTCGGTTATATTTATGACTGGGTGACTTATGGAGGCAGTCAAATGATAAAGTGACTGAGAGCACAGAACATGCTAGAATAAAAATGATGTGCATTTTCACGCAGAAAAAGCCTGTCAAAATACGATGTTATATAAACAAATTGAAATATTATGAGGGTAAGTGCATAAACACTCTGATGTATTAACCTGTACAGGTACTTATTACCATAAAAAATGTAAAAGTATACTTAAATATCCTTTATTTTTTATATACTGTATGTCTTAGGAGGCATGAAAATAAACCATTTCTGAGTATTTTTATTATTGGACACTATATATAATGAACCATATACATAATAAATTATATGGCTATATTCCAAATCACAGCAGTATATTCAAAATACTGTATGTTTCATTTGAAATGATCAGTCAATGTGTATATTGGTGTAAGCATGAGTAATAGCAGAATTATGGAGCCACACTCTCCATAAAACATAAGTCCCATTAAAAATTACCTTTGGCTTCCAGCTGTCAGTTAGGGTAATACCATTTGGGAGATGCAGATGTTCTTGTAATCTGCAGTCTTCGGTTTCAATGAAGTGCAAATAAAGAGATTTATAAAAAAATTACATTTTTACTACTATATCACTTAAATTTTTGGGGTAGCACTTTGTATGAATGTCATGTCTATAAGAATTTATGAACACATTCATGACACATTATAATGCATTCATAAAGCATTATAAAAATGGCTATAAATATTTATAAAAGGCCTAACACATTACTGCTATGTTTATTATGCATTATGAATGCTACATGATGCTCTCATCTATAATGCACTATAGATACCTTCATAATGCAGCCTTAATTTTTATACTGACCATTATAATGCATTATGAAGGTATCTGCTGTATAATGCACCATATATGATAGCTTTAAGTAAAGTGTTACCATTTTCTAGTTATCTATGCAGTTATTAATAGTTTGCCAGCCTTATGGTGGAAAATAACTGAACTGAAGAGACTTTGAACTCCATCTTTTGGGTTCACGCCACTGAAACTCCACTGAGACTCCACGAGACCACTCTGGTGGGGTGGAGAAGGAGAGGACACAAAGTCCCTACCAAAGGCTCAGGGCCTTTCTGTGAAACATTAGCACCAGTCTGTCCCACAAACTGCAACGGTCCCCTAAAGCCATGCTTCCCAACCCAGCCAAATCACCGCCCCCCAACCCCCCGGCGACTCCCAGGAAGTCCCCGTTTTTGTCCACTCCCAGCACCCATCTAAACCAATCAATCAAGCAAACTGGATACCTGCTACATGCGTTTAGGAACTGGGAGGGCAGAAAATATATGGACTGTCAGGGGGTCCCTGAGGACTGGGTTGGGAAACACTGGCCTAAAGCAACTATATCCTTGGTGACCAGTGTCAAGCGAGTAGCATCGCAGTGATATTATTACTGAGCTCTGCAGAAAAAAACAGTTCTGGGCAAAAATCATGCAAATTGAGTCACTTTGAAATCCATAGATGGATGGGAAAACATACCACATTGTCCACAATGGACACACATAAAAAGGGTTCTATTAAAATCGCATGAATG
The DNA here is from genome assembly GCA_026777985.1 of Mormyrops attenuatus. Classification (NCBI taxonomy): domain Eukaryota; kingdom Metazoa; phylum Chordata; class Actinopteri; order Osteoglossiformes; family Mormyridae; genus Mormyrops; species Mormyrops attenuatus. The sequence goes on along the minus strand of JAODKC010000048.1, from coordinate 12,853,200 downwards.
ACACGCATTCACATAATTAAGGGTCCAGAATCTGGACTGATATTAATCAGGGAAAGTTTCTCTTTATGTAATGCTATTTATCTCAGCTAATGATTAAAAAGCAGAGTAAAGACACTGACGTTTTCAAGTTTCAAGAATATACATTTGAGTCAATTAAAATGGACAGAAGATACAGAACATACTTTTTGCGGCACGTAATTATCTCTGTATTCTAGTAAGAAATAGTTTTCATTTAGCCTTTCTTACCATTATGGATTTTTAAGCGTCCAGGTGGTGCTCAGATCCCTTAAGACTGTCGTAAGAAACAACATGTATATGTGTGTTTATCTAGCGATTAAGACGCTCTTGGCTCATTCTGCACAGGCTAGTTTCTTGAGTGTATTTTGGCTTATTTCTGGAGCTGGGGTGCAGATGACAGCTGAACATTACTTTCAGAGAAGTTCCAGATGCTTCGAGAATAAACATAAAACATATGTTACAACTAATACAGTCTGACTGTTCTCTATACATATATAGCAGAAGGGATATTCTCTGCTGATTCTACTAATTAATGACTCAACCAAGTCGTTTCTGCTGAGCAGCTGGGAAACCCAGCACAGCACTGCACAGAAACCTGGAGTCTCGGGACGGGCACTTCTGGGATTCTAGGAAATCGTGCAAGAGGCGAGCTGGCGCTTTCTTGTTATTGATCGGTCATGCCGTTGTGAGGTGAACTGAATGGATCTTTAAACATCTCCAAGGGGCAACAGGTGGTGAGCTAGCAGGGTGGCCGGCTAGCTAAGGGCACACAGGTATGGGGCTGTCAGTGATGTGTTGCCGCTATTACGGTACCCTGCATTACAGTACACTGCATTGCAGTACGTTGGCGGTAGTGTGTACTGTATCTCAGCAGGTTGGGTTTCTGCCTCCGTAATCGGGTTTGAATCTCATGGTCGGCAGAAGCGGTAACCCTCACACTCTGCTGCCAGGCTTTGTTCTCACCTATAACTGTGTATGTCTCCAAGGAGAGTACGATGGGGTATGTTCTTGTACTCGTGCGAATGGAAAGTAAAGCATCATTAGGAACTGGTTGAGTTGTACCACTTGCATCCCAGTCTGTGCTACATAGACTAATACATCTAATACGTTTATGGAAAACTGACAGAAGGATGATTGAATGGATGGTCAGATACCCTGGAGAAATAAACTTGGACCTGTCTCATCAATAAAGCTTCTGATTTACTAAAACAATTCAGACTAGGAAGGTGGCTCAGGAGTTAATAGCTGGGATTTTACAGTAGCTGGCTAATCTACATCCATTCCAGCACAATTTCTAACCTACACAGTGGTGGAAAGGTCAGGTTCATCAAGTTCAAATCCAGACCAAGATTTTGTTTCAACCAACCAGTTCAGTATAAAGAGTCCAATCGCAGAGTACCCAACTGATTGGTCGAAACCGAATCTTGGTCTGGATTTGTACTTTCTGAACCTGAACTCCTCTGAACCTATAGGACTTGCTACTCTAAAATCACTAGTGTTATTTGCCAACATAAATTAACATCTTAACTTTTCATGAAGAGAGAACTGCTGTTGTTCACCACCAAACACATCTTGCGATCGGTTATCTGTTATTTCTTTTTTCTAATGGGCCCACGTTGTATAAAAATATTGTATGAAGCATAGAATATTGAATAGAACTGACAATGACAACATTGAACGTCTTTTCAATTACCTGTCCTGTACTTAAAGGGATGAGAACAGTTAATTTGCCAGGTGGACCCATTTACATAATAACATATACATAAGAAAATTAAATAAATATATACAAATATATTTAAAAGATATATTTAATGCAGGAAATAAGATTTGGTTTTTATCATTATATCTGCATGAAATTACATTACTTAGTGTTAATAGAGAGCTTTAGGGACTAGAATCAGAGAACAAAAAATGTATAGAAATACAGAAAAGAAAGATTAAAAAATAAATAAAGGTATAAGTATTAGAGAAACGTGAATACACATCTTCACTCGCTTTCTTTGTTATGAGTTTTGGGGGTCTCTCAAAGAAATATTACGTAAATTTAAGCAGAAAGGCACAGATGCCAAAAAAAACTAAGAGAAGGGCATTAAGGAACTCCAAGGTCAGCAAGTCGCATGAGAGAATCTCTACGGCATCCTGCATGCAATTACTTCTTTCAAGACACTCATGTCCGATTTTTCACATAAAACACATATTTGCATTCTGCTTACATGATTATGCGCCTGTGAAAGTTTTTCTTCCGTAAGGCCAGGGATGAAGGTCTCCACAAGGACAGCTTTGATATCACATTTATGAAAATAGATGGAGGTAACAAAACTGGAACTGGAATGCCTCTTAACTCAATGTCGGATGTCGAAACGGTCTGTACAATTTTTTTCGACTTGTACATCAACCGAAATCTTGGAACTCGACCGTTTCCTTTTAAAACTTGTATGGGTCAAGACGTGTTCAGCTCTACCAAGTCTGGCCTCGAATGAGTCAATTGAGAAAAATCTAACCACAACTTGATCAAAAACGGAACCGGACAAAACAAAACGGACCAGCTGAAACTTGTACGGATGGAGACGCGTCTCGCCTTCCAAACAGTAACCCCCCCCATCCCTCCTGCCACTTCCAGTATGCCATCCACCTACCACAGTACAGGTAAAGTCCTCAAAAACTGTCATTTAATTCATGATAATTGCTTTTGTATCATTTGTTTCATGTGTGTATTAGTTTTATATTGATTATTCATGCTTTTTATCACTAGTTAGGTAGGTAGATGGGTTTAAGTAGGCAATCATTTGGGGGTCTGGAACTCATTTATATCATTTCCTATGGGGAAACTCGACTTAGACCTCAACCAAATCGCAATGGGACCAGCGTTCTGGAACGAATTAATTTTGTGTTTCAAGGTACCATTGTATTTCTTAAGAGGGAAATCTGGCCCATGCACCCTTGGTAGGCTTTCAGGAAAACATCATGACATAGCAAATCAATTAATCCATCCATCCATCCATCCATCCATCCATCCATATCTACTTATCCAGTAAAGGGTAGGGAGGAATGCCGGACAAAGATGCAACAACATGAGACACAGTGCATACTTTAAATGAGGCCTCTTTTCAGAAACTGTGTCCATTAACATGGGTCACTGAATACTGACCTCCGCCCGCCAGCCGCTTGTGCTTAATTGCACTTGGTGCCACGTATAAACGCGATGGATAAAAGCACAAGCGTGGAAGAGGATGAGAGGCTCACATGAAATGGTATCCCGAGCAAACATTTTTATTTTAAAATAAGAATGCCAGAGTCACAAAACCCACGTGTCTTATATTTCTGTTTAATATTTTACTATTTTCAAGATTGGAGGGGAGAGTATGCAGTTTATGTAATCCACTCTATTTTCAGGAAGCGAAATGTGCCCATTACAGTCCTGCAGTCATGTATTATATACCAGTGGTTGGTCACTTGGTGCTGCATGCAATGATGCGGCCATGACACTCCTTCCTGTACGTTAATGTAAAGCTCTTCAACTTTATCTGCTAAGAAAAATTAGCTGCAGCACCCAGCATTGTATATCCACAGTCCAGGGCGAAGTGTACAGTAAGACACGGCGCCTTTCATCGTTTATAATGGTATATTAATAATGACCTCGACGTGTATGCCCTGCTGTGTGAACAGCGGCACATCCAGTAAGGGAGCTGAAGAAGCCACTATGTTCCCAAGCCCCGGTTTAGTATCCCCGCACTAGGGGCTCCCAAGCCCCGGCCCAGTGTCCCCACACTAGGGGCTCCCAAGCCCCGGCCCAGTATCCCTGCACTAGGGGCTCCCAAGCCCTGGCCCAGTGTCCCCACACTAGGGGCTCCCAAACCCCGGCCCAGTATCCCCACACTAGGGGCTCCAAAGCCCCGGCCCAGTATCCCCCCACTCTAGGGGCTCCAAAGCCCCGGCCCAGTATCCCCACACTAGGGGCTCCCAAGCCCCGGCCCAGTATGCCCGCACTAGGGGCTCCCAAGCCCTGGCCCAGTTTCCCCGCACTAGGGGTTCCCAAGCCCCAGTGCAGTATTCCACGGGGCCGTGGAACACCGGGGTTAGAGTTGCCTCTTGTCTCGTATATTAAGGGATTGCCCCATATTGAAAAATAAAAAGCAGATTTGCATATCCATCCACGAATTGTCCCATATTCCTGTACACCTAGTGCTCTTCCTCCCGCTCAACAAATGTTACTGTTGACTCAAAAATGGGGCATTGGGACCATTTTCAAAACTGGGTTATGGTTGACAGTTCTTAGTGCCCCCCCAGTAGACAATTGTGGGTCCCAAGGCTAAGTCAGGCGAGCACCAGTGGTCTATACCGTACATTAATACGAGTGCCGGTGCAAGCCAATCACGAGCTTCTGATGTCATAGCTCTTAGTGAATGATTTGTTGTACTGTACATGCTGGCGACATCAAAATTAGAGCACCTGGTCTGGCCAGGAAGACGCAGAGCTGGGGAGAGCAATTCGGTCACCTTTGAAGATGAACCAGTGAGGTCCAACATGAAGATAATTCAGAAATGCACAAAACAGCAGTATCTTTTCTCTCTTTCTCTCTCTCTGTCACACACACACACAGTCGTGTAATCATATCTTTTTGGGGACCGCTCAATCATTTCTATGGGGAAAATGCTAATGCTAGCTATGACAACCTTAACCCCTACCCAGCCCTAACCATGACCATTAGTAACCAAGCAAAATAGAGTTTTTGCATTTTTAGTTTTTTCATTGCAGTCACGGATTTCTATAAAATAGAATTTTCCCATAAAACTGGTCCCCATAAGGTAAAAAAAAAATCAAAAACGGGTATTCATCGCGTTATGGGGACATTTGGTCCCCACAAGGTAAGGTATAGCTGGACCACGTGGGTGCACACACAGACAGGCAGACAGACAGACACACACACACACACACACCCTTTGAGATATCAAAGCAGCTCATTGCTGTGTGCCCCAAAATGCTAAACCTCTGCTGAAACAGCCACAGCACAGTTGATGGACTGTGTTTTTTTCATTCACATTAATTTGGTCGGGACATTTAAGTCACATCACGAAGGAGTCCTATGTAGTGCAGAACAATACAATTCAAAAAACAACACTGATGGCTCAAAGCAAAATGATACCCACAGTCCTTCTCCCTCGCACTGACACTAATCCCCCAAGCGCAGTGCAACATTTCAGATGCAATTTTATTATCTACAAATGCAACAGAAGAAAAATGTCCTTTTCCTTTTTTTCTAAAGCACTTATCAGAATAAAAAGAATCGAACAAAAAATTTACAACTGGCGAAATACCCAGCACGTCTGTAATTCCTTAGTCATGGTTGTTTAGACGCTATAATACGTGAGAAAGCATTTTGCCTTTTCCACATTCACTAGATAAAACCGTATGACTTCAGTCACATTAATGATTTATCCATTTTCGAGTGAGACATGATGAAAAAATTCAATGCAGTCAGTCATACGTTACGCAGAGATGCCTGGTCTTTGATTCCTGCCTCTGTTTAAGCATGATTGCTCCACTTTAGCGCAGTGTTGGTCGAAGCCCATGTGGCGCCAAAGAGAAATCGGCTCACTAAGTCGCCTGTCTTGCCTAATGGGTTGACGAGTAGTGCTTTACCATTCATCATGTGACTAATTGCGCCAACCTAGCATGAGTGATTTCGGCTTTCCTTGTCTAGAGGGTTGCGCCTGGATTCACGTAGACATTCTTGTGGTTCCATGGGCCACCAGGTTCTGTCTGGTCTTTACTGCAGCCTTCACAACAGCTGCCTGAGACTTAAGCATAACATGTTGATTAACGCATTGTACAGGCCTTTACATACTTCTATAAGACATCAGGATATTCTTGTTTTCAGATCCTCTAGAAGATTCAGCATCTGTGAAGCCTAAAAGGATGTACATAGCAGCTGTAAAATAGTTTCTGCTAACAAAATGTCCGAAATAGGCACCATTAATGTTGTTTTTTGTGTGAATAGTTTGATACTCTATAGCTCAGCTAGATTTGCTCAGAAAACAAATTTTTTTTGTAAATGCGCTGTGTACTTTATGGTATGAATTTCAACTACGCTTCCTATCCTTTTACCCATTGCGTTTTGTTTGTGACTTGTTTCATTTATGTTGAAATAAGTGGCTGAGGAGTAAAATGCTTTTTCCCGGCTTACGCAACAGACGACTGTGCTGAAGAGAGTAACACTCAGTGTAAAAGGGAAAAAAATGAAAACAGGAATGACCTAAAACGTGCTCGCTGGGTAACAAACAGCACTCGAACGCAATATCGCCTCCGTTATGGAGTGAAAACGAGGTGGCCCTGCGGAGCGCTCCGGCAGGTGCTCACCCTAACGGTCTTTGCAGCTAGCTATCGAACCCGGGACTGTAATGGCGTCACAGCCAGCGGAGTCACTAACCGATGAAACGGCACATGCACAAAAGTTAATGCATAATTATGAATTAATTAGGACACTTCACTATATTCTGACTAACGCTTAAAGGTCATCAAAAGTTCAAGTGCGATTGTTATTCTGTAAAAACACGGCACGCCATCCGTTAGTAAAGACATCGAGACATGAATAGCATGGCGACCAATCCCATGAGAGGAAAAATCAAACATGTGACCTGATTCATAGTGTGTATACTTTATATCTGTAGGGAGACATTCTATCCAAGGTAAATCTGTCAGGGGTACTGTGCTACGGTCTCGATCAATTAATCAATGATGCAGCACAAATTTCCAGCTGAATTAATCCCTCGCATTCGCTGATAGTGGACTCTCCCAGAGTACTCTCTGCTCTCCTGTGTGCATTAAAAATTCATACCAATAATCCCAATGAAAACTGGAAACTGGTTTGCTGTATGATTAGAAAAAAGTTAGTACTCGTACTTATAATACCCAATTTATCCAAGCTTTTCATTGTTGTGAAGGGTGAATAGGCACGCAGTTCCGTTGCCATGGTATCCTAAAATCGTGTTTCCTCCACTGTGATTATGTTCATAATTACGACACATTTGAATTTCATGTACTTTTTGACACTGTCACCCATGGTGACATACCAAGGCACAAATAATTGATGAATGAATTGGTACAAGTATTATGGCATACCGTTAGACATTTAATTTAGCCTGTGGCATGGTGTAAAGAGAGGAGTTTCCACTGACAGATGAGAATAAGCAACTTTTCAGGTCTAAGAGGTGTCTTTCCAGAACTATGTTGGAAAAAAAGACTTAAATCCATTCATCCATACATCCATCTATCCATTCATCCATTCATCCATCCATGACCACCTATCGAATATAGAGTGGCTGTGAGCCTAGATTCTATCCCAGGCAGCATAGGGTATGAGCGTGAATGGGAAATTGCAGTACAGTATATTCAACTATTTTTAATCATGGTATCATGGTGGTAAAATCCCCTTGAAGCTTAAATTCTGGAATAATCTGACTTAAACAAATAAACTGTATGGAAATCAGGTTGGGGAAGTTTCATTAATTCTTCTCCTTAACACCCATCTTTGTCAACACAGGGTGTAAAGCTGGAGTACCAGTCCATCATGGGTCTTATACATAGACACAATCAAACACTACATGCAATTTCAGAGGTACCAGCCTAAGTGTATGTCATTGGACGCTGGAGCACTTGGAAGAGACTTGCACAATGAAGGGAAATCATGCCAGTTCCACACAGACAGCACAGGTGGGATTTAAACCCCACCCATGCCCTGCAAGTATGTGGCAACAGCAATACTCAATGTGCCACTACAGAACCCGGGCTTTACAACACAATAAATGCATTGGAAAAGATGAATATCCAAGAACGGTAGCCTATGATAGTTTGCCATTGCATCCAGGAGGTACCGACACCTCAGGATAGGTTCCAAGCCCCCTCTGCGACTAATGGTTGGGAGATGGCTGGGTGAAATCTAAAAGGCATTGGCTCACACCTCTACTCTAGCAAGAATGATACTTTTAGCAGAAACCACAGGTGGAAAGTTCAGGTCCAGAAAGTAAGAATCCAGACCAATGTTTTGTCTCAACCAAGCAGTTGAGTACTCTGTGACTATGACTCTTTATACTCAACTGGTCGGTTGAAACAAATGTTGGTCTAGATATTTAATTTTTGGACTCTGAATTATCCACCTTTGACAGAAGCACAGAAAACGTTAACTCCACATTATGCTTGTTAACACACTTTCCCCACCATTGAGTACTCAGTACCACAAGAGTTTTCCCTTGATTCTGTTTATTTCCCTCTTCTAATTTTCTGTTTTTAATCTAACTTCCCGTTCCAGGTGGCTTTCATTACGGCTCATATCCTGAACAAGTAGTCGTGTGCATGCAGGACTGGAACTGAAATCTGTCTGTTCATTGTTATTGGATATGCAGATCTGACGGGATCTGGGTGTGAAGGAGCGCTCTGAGATATACTTCTGCAGTTAGAGAAAATGTGGGTTCAGATAAATACTTCTACCCATGTTCCGTATCCATAGGGTGCACACATGTCAGGGAACATCAGTACGGAGATGTCTATCCATAATATGCATACAGTCACACAGGACAGGTAACTTAGAGAAGCCAGTTTGCTAGAACTGCATCTATGGACTATGGGAAGAAATACTCAGAGGAAACCTATGTGGACAAGGGAAACACATGAACATTCTGCAGACAGATCCAGAGAAGGGAATCAGAGTTACAGGTATGACATGACAATGTTGGATCCGATTCAATGATTACAAATACTATGAGGTATAGAGTAGGGTGAGCAGATAATCCACGTCAGGGAGGACAATTTGAGCAAGGACAGGATTTGTAAACTACCATGTAAATTAAAACGACCTGGATTTCACTTAAGCACTGAGTTCTCGCTGTGTGCTGATTGGTCAGTCTCCTATAATTATGTATTGCTGATGTTAATGTGAAACAGCTGTGTGAGTCTTTCAGTCAAGGAAATAAACCAACCAAAGCACAAGAAGAACTGAACTACCCAGCCAAGCACAGGAGCATTTCGGTTTTAAAGTAGTTTGTAAAACCTGAAGTAGCTCAAAGCCCCCCCGACATGGATTATCTGGTCGCCGTACTAGAGGGACACCCTTATCCGGTCAAGCATTCTGCTTTTACTGATCATTATCTAATCATGAGCACAGATCAATTGGTCAACAGATTTAAAGAATGCTTAAAATATATTCTATGTATACTTTGTATATTATCAAACTGGATGATACACACACCCCCAAGGACACTGTAAGACATTTGTTCAGAGAAGAACAGATTGAGGGGCAGCATGCTGGCTCAGTGGGACGCACTGTTGCCTTCACACCTCCAGAGTTGGGGGTTCGACTCCCACTTCCTGTAGTGTGAAGTTTGCATGTTCTCCCCATGATTATCTATGTACCTTGCAATGTACTGACATCCTGTACAAGATATATCTCACCCTTGTGCCCTGTACTGTCAGAGATAATCTTCAGCCTAAACCCCCCACCCCTCCCCACAAACCTGGAAAAGATAAATGCTTAGATGATAGATGTTTAGAGCAGACTGAACTCTTCCATTCAGGGCAATTCTATATGTGCACAGCAGCTGCAGAAACTCTATTTCAAAGTCCAGATGGTAGGGTGACTCCTCACATTCAGGCATTCTCCAAAAGCAAGTCATTACGTCACCTTTGGGAGCATTTAATGAAAATGAATCTCGGTAGCGTCCCATAACAGAAATGGCCTCAAGTGTGGAAAACAGAAATTGCTCACTCTCGAGGAGCCAGGATGGCATCTCCAGATGGATATGGTGGGATGCATAAATCAACACAAATAAGCCTCTAACACTGGACTCTCAAAATCACCCCTGGGAGATTCTCACCTCCTGATGGATTCCATACTGTAAGCAGTGCCAGAACAGAGATAACAATCATCCACCATTTAACATTTCAAATTAAAGTAATCTTACATAAAGAAATCAATCAATTAAAGCACTGCTTGTTACTAATGTGCCTGCCCTGCATGGTCTGTAAAACTATGCCAATCACTTCATAACCCTGTTAGCAAATCAAGCCCTTTCAGGTCAAGTCTGCCAGAAAATGAATGATGCAAAATGTATATTTCTCATTAATCTTAATTTTTTTCTTACCCTGCTCATAATTGAAGATAAAGATTGAGAACACTGGAAGCAACATACACTTTACACCAGGGCTCTTCAAATCTGGACCTCGAATCCAAATCCAGGCCCTGTTTTCAGTTCTCTCAGAAAGATACTTTAATAGTTACTGATTCTTATTGGACACAGAGGCTTCACACCTGGCTCACAGGTAAAGGATGGCTGGATAATCGGCAGGACTCGGCCCTTGTGGACCATGTTTAGAATAGTCCTGCTCTACACCCACTGTGCGGTCCATAGGCATCAGTTAAATCTATTCTCTTTCCATTTTCGGAAAATCTGGAGCGAATGAACTGTTTTTCTAGGTGTTCCACTCAACACATGATTTCCATGCAAAGGGGGATCGACGGGGATGCACACGTCTACTGACGTATGTGTGCTCAACCACCCACTGCGTCTCACTGTACAGCCCGCAGGCTTCAGAGAGTGACATAACATGCTTGGAGGGAAGCACCATTTGCCTGACATTTTCCCGCGGCTTGGCAGGCGCATCGCCAACTGTAGACATTTGACGGAGACCCTACGACGTTCGCTACCCGACGGAACACAGGCCAAGCTTCGCGTCCTGCGGCTCTCTGGTCACCACTGCTCCCAAAGCCGCTTATAAAATGTCACGGTCAGAATACTTATGCAAGGTAGACCTGGCTATTTCCACCGTAGGGGCAGATATTATTTCCTAAGAAATAAACACAGCCTGAAGCAGAACGTGGGTCTTACAAAGAAAAAGTATGAAGGGATGATAGACGAACTGGCTTAACCCTCTGGAGTCTGAGGCCTTTCAGCCACTTTTGGTGTAGTCTGATATGCCTTGACATTTTAAAATATTTATAAAACATTTATCCCAAAGTGTTACATGTCCTTTTATTCAGCACAAATTCAGAACCAATAATCTGAGACCACTTAGAATGTTATTATTCTATTTGTTAAAATCAACTTTAAACATATACTTGTCAAAAACCTTAATTTCTGTCATAATTTCTGTCGGCGGGATAGCCGACTCCAGAGGAACTAAAAAACAACACAGCTGAGTGAAGGTAAATAAATGCCAGTCAGTGAGGTTCCTGGAGGGGAGACAGCTTGCTGGCTTCTCCAGGATTATCAGCTACGGCCAACTAGCTGACAGGAGATCTTCAGTTCGAGACACACTCATATACATGCATGTAACAGTTTCATTACCTTGTAAACAGTCTGTAGGGTTTGCAAACTACCCAAACGCTCGATGCACCTAATTTTAGGTTTATAATGGAATAATGTAGATTTGCCGTAAGATTTCTTGCATGAGCGTGAGAGTCTGAAAGCATGAGTGTTGCAGGAGATGTGTGAGAGTTGGCGACCCTGGCTCTCATTGCATCAGCGGGAGGCAAACAGGCCAATTCAGGGCAATTTGCAGTATCAGGTAGCCTGGTGCATGGAGACAATATACCCTGAATATTCATAGAGTGGAGGACGGGTGGAGGTGTGGAACTCCAGGGACACTCGGCATTTCCAATCAGCCGCCTCTCCCTGCCACTGCAGATCAATCAATCTGCCAAGAGTCAAGAGGTGGTTTTTAATCAGAGCAATCAGAATCGGGCTGGGTTTTTAGACCCAATCCCCGCCCCACTCTGGCATCCACATGCCCGCATGTGTTCATAATTTCTGATTACATTTTAATCAGTCCCTGTGCCCTGTACCTCAGGGGCAAGATTGTAACATCATGTAAGTAAACACATTCATTAATTCATTGGGTGGCTCAGTCACCAGCTGCCCCCTAATGTCAAAAGAAGAACAGCAATAAGCTAATAACCCGAATCCTGAAAGCACTGGATGCTGCAAGACGACTGACCTGACAATTAGGTGAACCGATACACAACTCAGTGAAACAAGCTTTTGCCAATTATAATGGGGCAATTAACTTTCAGTAATCATCACCCGATGATTTGCAATAGATGATTCATGTTGTTTCAAAAATAAATTTGTGAATGAAACTGCACATGAAACATCTTCAAGAAAGTAGCAAATAAATCAAACTTTTTTGCGTTCATTTGTCGTGTGGGCCTATTTGTGAGTAATTGAATACCTTCATTTATGTGAATTGAAACATTTAATTCATAGCTTGAATCAGAATCTGTCTGAAAATTCCATCAGTGCAAGTGTTCTGAATGAATAAATATTATTAATTAATTAGTAGTAGTAGTATTATGGAAATTTATGAAAATGCTTCAGGGGACATTAGTTGGTGCTGACAGACATAAACAGAGCGTGCTCTAAAAAAAAGTGAAAATGATTAATTGTCATTGCATAGCGAACAATAATGAGATAGATCCTCTGCACTATATGTGACATCAGGACATAACAGAAGACACCTATTATTTAGTGTCCAGTGAGCACTACATGGAGACAGTACCTTGCTGGGTAGGGAGTTGAACTAGCAACCCTTTAATCACAAGCACATTTTCCTAACATTAGGCTACCATTGCCCCTATAGAACTGCCTCTGACTATATGACATAGTCAACCACCCACGAAAGGTAGATGACTGATAAATGAATGTTACATTTATACAGATCTTTTCAAGAGAAAGCACTTTCCAGAAGCAATGGGGAGCCACTTCAACCACCACCACTGTATAGCCCCCACTTGGGTGATGCGACGGCAGCCATTCTGCGCCAGTACGCTCACCACACAGTAGCCAATGTGGTGAAGGGACAAGAGAGAATTCATCAGTTAGATACAGGGGACAATTAGGAGGCCAGATTTGATAGGGCCACAGTGGCAGGGCATTCGGGTACCACCCCTACTTTTTCAAAAGGTGCCCAGGGATCTTTTATGATCTCATCTAAAGGATGGCGCCATGTTTACAGCACAGTGTCCCCGTCACTGCACTGGGGCATCGGGATCCACGCAGAACACAGGATGGACGCCCTCGTTGGCCACACCGGCACCAGGCGTGGCTGCACGTTCAGTCACTGAAAGTCATGGCTGCTTAGTGCCTTTTGAATGAAGGCACTTGCCGTGATGTCGTTTGGGAAATGTACGCAAGGAGAAGCCGGCTGATGAAGGATTTCCATGTACCATTTTGCACAAAGAATTATGTAACCACGGCGTAAAAATGACATTAATCTGGAATTTTCTTCCCATGCTGACCCACTGTGGCGCAAGCTTGCCCTCCCACTGGTGGCCCCTGCAATTTTAATTATCCGCACAGAATGGGACTGAGCAATTCAACACTGCCCTTTTTCATTTCAATCAAACAAGCAATTTCACAAAACACACAGCCTCAGCCTAATAGAAAATTTTAAAGTGCCTTTTTAAGTGAAATCACAAACGGGGGGTGTCCTCTGATTTAATGCGGACGTCACTCGAAGTGAAATCTATCTAGAAAATTCTGCAACGTCGGGATAGTTTTGCTGGGGTGACTTTTAGTGCCGCTAAGGACCAGCTTATCTGAGAAATGAACCTTAATTGGTTCCCAGATAAACTGAAGATCTGAAGTGCTGCGGAAGTGCTTAATGAAAAGACCAGAAAATCTGAACTTTAATTCAGCAGATGGTTTGGGAATATTTGTGTTACATATGCGGAGTGTGGAGTGAATATAAGTGTGGGGATGCATGATTATGTAACAAAGCAGGACTCCAGAGCTGCTCTGAAACCAAACACTCATGAATTACAATAATTTTGCATTCAAAATAAGCTTAATACCAGACGGCTAAGTACATCAGATAGCCTGCACCAAATGAAAAAAAAACAACAAAATTGAACTGGTTTTCCAGGTATGAAACATACTTACCGGAAAACAGAGTTGAATGCATGTTCTCAACTGGTTGGTTGAAGCAAAATCCCGGTCTGGACTTTTACTCTCTGGACCTGAATTACCCAACTCTGCTGGTAAATAACTTCTCTGTTATTTGAATCTCAGAGGAATTTGCTTTCCAAAAATCCAGATGCAACACGCAGATTTCGACTTTACCTGTAAATAGCACAACAGCAGTGTAGGGATAAAAAAAACAAAACAACAGACTTTCCCAAAAATAAAGATGATGTAGAGATACTGAATCTGTTGGCACATCCGGGTATTTTTTATTCTCCTGAGCATCTCACACCTTTTTTCTCTAGCTTGGTAAAATAAAAAAGATGAATCGGCAACAAGAGAACATCACTAAAAATACCCTAAAAACTTCTATTCTATTCTATTCTATTCTATTCCTTCTATTGCTGAAAGATTGCCCATCGCCTCCTGAAGCACATCTGCCGTGCTATTTATAACATCCCATGTCACAATACAATCATCAGTGTGCAGGTGAAATGAACAGCCATATTCTGGTTGTTTATATGAATGAACGTGCAAAAGATGGCCATGCGGAAGTTATAAATACTAAAAGCATAGAGCAAAGAAGTGATATCACGGTCCCGGTATTTACTGTATGATGGCCAATGTTAACGTGAAAGGTCATGAAAACAGGGTCCATGTCATGTCACTTAAACTATATAGGCGGTCCCCAGGTTACGAACGAGTTCTGCTTCCTGTCTTTAGGTCGAGTTCGTAGATAAGTCGAAAAATAATACAGTACATAATAATAGTAGTTATACATTAATTTTAAAAGTAACTACATACGGGACTTACTGTACCTCGAGTTGGCGAACCACTGAAACCGCACAAATTTTCATGCGTGCCACAAATAGCGCGTGCGTTCGTTATTACGAACTACTGTATTTAACTCAATTTTTTAATATCAAAGGCTTTATGGCAGTTACTTTGTAAGTATTTGTTGTCCGTTCTTAACTCAGGGACGACCTGTACATCAGTTATGGTTAAGCACACAGTTAAAACATGTCGTGCTAACAAAAGGCCGAAACTCTTCTGCGAAGGAATGGGAATTTGATGAAATGGCAGGCAGGCGTGAAAGAACTGAACTGCCACTCTGGCTGCAGCACAACAGCAAATACATTAGAAAATAACATGGGTGATAAGCCTTGGGAAAGGCTGTGATGGAAGGCGGGCTCTGGAGCCGCAGACACACGTGAGGGAGATAAATGCTCTTCTCACTTGACTTTGCCCCACCTTGGGACACCCACAACCCATCCCCTGGCTGTCTTGGTCTGACAGGAACAGTGACGGTTCAAAGTTTCTCATTTTCACCCAAAAGCCAAGCCCATAAATAACGCACAGACCTGTCAAGACCGGCGCTACCTGCGCTCAGTGTCCGGGCTTTCAGCTCGCGCTTCGCCTTGCCCTCCGCTGCCAGATGCCTGCTGCTCCCGCCTCCCAGCTCCTGCCTTCTGTTTGGGACCCGCCGCGTCCCCTGGCTCCCCCTCCGTGTTGCCTGCACCGCTTGGTATCTTTTGTGGTTCTCTGCTTTGGCTCCGGATCCTGCTGTGTCCTGGCTGAGACAGCACATGCCCCGACTGCCTCGATGACGCCAGGCATCCAAGCACCTTCCGTCATGGCCCTGGCATCTGCCCCCGATTTTTTTCCTCCTTGGCATCCTGGCTGGCATGTTGTGGGCCTCACCCACCAATGTGGCTTCCGCCTCGAACATGCCTTTGCCTTGCCGATCCCTGCTGCGGCCTCTTCCGTCGGCGTCCTGGCCGCCAGCCGCAGGCCCAGCCTCCTGCCACGGGTCCCTTGGCCCTTCCTGCATTTCCTTATGTCCCTTACAACTACAAGCAATTGCAGGTCAATCTTTGATGAGCCCTGACACTGATTTTTTTAGTTGAAATGCAGAAAACCATGGCAATATATATTACATTAGAAACAATCTGTAGTTTTAAGTAAAATGTTCATTTCAAGTCGGAATGTTTTGAAACCCAAATTATAGTACTTAAGAACATAAGAACATAAGAAATTTACAAACGAGAGGAGGCCATTCGGCCCATCAAGCTCGTTTGGGGAGAA
>JAODKC010000048.1:12808820-12825182 GCA_026777985.1 Mormyrops attenuatus | reverse complement strand
ATGTGATTGGTTGCTTAGATAATTACATTAATGAGAAATTGAACAGGTGTTCCTAATAATCCTTTAGGTGAGTGTATCTCTGTGCTGCTCCAACTTACCCCTTTTTCCAAACATTTTCGAAAGTTATACTTTAACTTTGCTGCTTTATGTTTCATCATAAAGGACACTCAAATTCTGCAGATTTACTTTCTGTTCTGCACTTTTTAAAGAATTTTCATTCATTTTCCCTCTTTGGTAATACATGCAGATGTATTACCAAACATTTGTTACTATATCTTTTAATTCTGTAAAGAACTACTGGAGGAAGTAATGAATAACATGGGAAATACTGATCTCATGTTTGTTCGTCATTAATGAATTGTGATACATCTTTTATCTCAAGGTACTATAAAGACTCAAACAGAAATATGCTACTCCCTCATAACAAAACTGCCACTCTCTGTAAAAAATTCAAATTTCCCAAAATCACCTTCAAAATGTATAACGTTGAGATTCTTATGTCCTTCTTCCATAATGTTGAGATATCTTCCATCCCTTATGATAAACATTTTTATGATTGTTTGGATTTTTTTAAATAACAGTTTCTAAAAACAAAGTTTCATCACTCCTGGGACTCTTACTTTCCTCCATGCCTGTCACTCCTCAAAGCTGTTTTTATACTTTCTTGATTGATTCAAAATCTAATGGCTTCCTGAATGATTGCATCTTCATGGGAACCGAACGTTGCTCCAATTTAAACTTTGGCATGATAATTCTCGAACCGCATATTAGCATAATTCTCTGATTATATCAACAAATCCACACTAACTGCAGTCATTGTTTCACTATCCTCTGTTGGTTTCAGTGGGTTTTTTAGGGTCGTGATTGTAGGCCTTCAGAGTATCGTTTAAAGATCAATGAAAGACTCAAATGCCTTTTGAATAGTAAACTGTCATTAACTGATTCTTAAAATATAGAATTAATAACTAACTCACTGTAAGAGCACAGTGATGGCTGGGCTCAAGGATGTTCTGTATCACACCTCTGCTTAAGTCCACAACTGAAATATCAATAATGTCTCATTTTTATAACCACATCTGCCTGTATTACCACGGTACAGCCATCAAAATTCTGACTCTCAGCCTCAGTTCCAATTTCAAGAACTCCCTTATCTCTGTCCCTCTGTCTGCTTCGGAGTCCAATGCTACATTCTACTCAAATCAGCCTGCAGGAATCAATTGCTCATAATTTTATGTGGATGTCGCACTCTGTTTTTCGACTGTCTGTCCGTACACTTACTGATTAATGTTTTAATGCTTTTTTAAAAACTGGAATCTGCACTATCCATGGTATTGCAGATAGTATTCAATTTCATGCTCCATGCTCTGGTATTTATTTATTTTTTTTTCACTCCTGGAAAAACATTTACAAACACACTTTCCCATCTAGGCAGAAAGAATTTTCGCCTTTTGGACTGGGGACGTCACATCCTGACTGTTCTTAATTATTTGAAGGGTTTCCTATCAAAACCTTCGATCATCAGGGCTTATGCCATGCTAAACAGTTTAAGTGTCTTGGGTGTGCTATATTATCTACTATATTATCCTCTCAATAATCGACTTACTGACATTATAACCTTCTACAAAGTAACCTCAAGTCAATGTACACTATCAGAGAAAAGGGCACAGCCCTGGTACAATATTGTTTCCCAAGGTACAAGCAACATTAATGTACCCCTAATGGTACAAAAGTATTCCTAGACTGAAAGGTACAGTTACCAGCTAAGGTACAATCGATAAACTCATGAGGGTACAGCCACAGTGACAAGTAATTGTACCCTAAAAGGCACAAATTTGTATTGTTTTCTGACAGTGTGCTTCATTTTGTGTCAATATATAATGTAATTAGGACTGATTTGTTTTAGACTATTGGGGACTGCACAAGCAGCTTTGGTACGGAGCCATAAACACTTACGACGGGTCGAGTAAAGCTCAGGAAATAACATAAGTGTAATTAAAGGAAGTGAGCTAGATAGAAGTAGCCATTTGGTCATCTTCCTACATTGCTAGCCCTTCAGCCTGAGGGATCGTCAGATCTACCCCTTCAGTCTGAGGGAACCCCAACAAGGAATAGAAGCTGAGTGACTGCAGAACTACAGGAAAAAGCACTTTCAAGATGACCTGCCCAGAATTAAAGTTCATGTCTGAAGAATGATTATTCTGCCTTCCACAAACTGTGCCGTCAACCTCAACAAGATCACACAACCGGAACCGATGCCTTGTGGGGATGTCAGGGGAAGTGATACATGATGTTATGGTCCTGAATAAAGCTGAGCAGTGTTTTCCAGGGTAAAAGCTAGCATTTACACAGCTAAAGCTGTTTCCATCTGTTGGTTGACCTTGCTTACCACATGACGCCTGTATGAGCACAATAATTTTACTGAAGAAATTCAGGTCGCAAAACATTCTCAAGTTGTACTTCCTGTCACGGATCCGGGCGGGTTTGGCATGAGGACGAGGCATAGTGCAGGCAGGCAAAGGGACGACCCACTGGCGTCTCTCAGGGTTTATTAACATAACAGAAAACACTAGGGACACTACAAAATAAATGGACCACAAGGGGTCAAAACTAAAAGGGATAAACAAAGACTAATTTACAAAGGGTCAGGGCAACAAAGGCCAGGCAGGTAACAAATAACAGAACATTCAAAACATCCAACCACATTAATGACTGCAGAAGAAACCGAACGGGATCAGGAACTTAAATACAACAGGCTAACAAGGATAAGGCAGGACAGGTGAAAACAATTAACTAGGCAACAGGTGACACTAATAATTAACTCAAGGAACTAAACAGGGAAACTAAGAACTGACAAAGAAACAATTAAAACAGAATCCAACACTGGGAATAACAAAGACCAGTAAAACACAACTAAGGCACAAAGCAAGAAACCAAAACTGAATACAAATCACAGGACTAAACTGATAGAAATGAAACACGAGGAACAAAATACAGTAACAGAGGAGGCAGAATTCAAACACACAACAAAGGGATTTGTAGGTAGCCACATGCTTAACATGTTGAGCCATGCTGCTAACAGGTAGCAAGGGAAAACACAAAGACTGACAGGAGAAACAGGATGGCCAGTGACGCCTGCTGGCCAAACGGGGAAGGGACACAAAAGACTGAGACAACAGGAGCTGACCCTGACACTTCCAGGACATTAATCATGAAGCGTTTTTAGTCATCAATTCACAGCTGACTACTACTCTCCTTGTTACTCTTAAGAAGGTCCCCTGTACTTCAATTATAAAAATAGGTCATCTAGGTGTTGGCTGAATATTTGTGATTTATGGGACAATACATTTGAGATTTAATTGTGGATTTACTTTGATCCAGACATGTTGGTAAGGATTTCTTTTTCCTTCAAAATCATCAAGCGGTCAAAAATAACACATACACACACAGCCAAGCAGGAAGATCAGCTCATTCTCTGAATAATATCATAATGGAAATCTCCCTTCCCGTCCTGGCAAGCATCCATTCTGATTCACAGGCATCACTGGCAGCTCTTCTTACAGGTTATTTTTCTCATCCAGCAAACCTCAGTCATTATACCCAGCAGGACAGGGCAAAAATGCCCAGTGTTGCATTCCATCATTTCTATTCCGCAAAGCAGGATTTCTTCATTAGCCAGATAACTTAAGCCAAATGTAAAGATTGTCCAATAGGAATGTCACTTACCTCTCCTCCTATTGGACAGTTTTCACATTTGGCTTAAGTTATCCAAGTAACTGGGAAATCCTGCTTTGTGGACCACCCCCCTGGTCTCCCCTTCTTCAGCGGATGATAATCTTTTCCACAAAAAATGTAATCTGATTGCCTGACATTTTAATACTCACTATTTTACCTTCCTACAAGTAATATGTATACCGGCTTTATTTAGTACAAAGCAGTTCTTCTCAATCTCTGGAGAAAGACATTACACACACGATCAAACAAATCAGTACTCCTTTCAGTCTCATCACTATGTACCTCACCTTCTTAACCTACTGCTTATCACCTGCATTTGCTACCTCAACTTTGTCCTGTGCTCCGCATTCTTGCCCTAATCCTAAGGAATCCTTTGCGTCTGACCTCCAGAATGTAATTTGACCTGTGAAAGATAGTTTGCCTTTCATTTTAGGTTGGACACCTCAAAAATGATAATAAGGTACCATAAAGCATCGTACCAGTGGAAAATCACAATCAAGGTAGAATTAATCACCTTACCATAGGAATTCATTACGGAATTGGCGGAATCATCTTAGCACATGAATAAAATATCAAATTAATGTAATTAAATAGATAAGCCTGATTATCACCTTATAATCATCATATATCTTGTAAAATTATGCAAATGAAGCCCAAAAACTAATTTAGGTGCAGAGCGTGGGTGTTGAAAAAAAAAACATTCTGACAGGATCTGAGACAACCAGCGAATTTCTCCTTTTGGAACTCCAAACCTTTATCACTGCCACAATGTAATGAAAGAACCATTTCTTTCTGCTTATATATTGCCTCGTCAGTAAATATGGATTTTTGCTGGAAAATGACTTATGGCACATTTGCCAAACTATACACAGGAGGACCTGAACTCCCCCAGTCAGACTTCGGAAGCACTGATGCGGAGCTTCAACCAGGCCTGCCTGCATTCCTGTGCCAAGGCTTCTGAGCGTATCCTTCTTTTGCTGACGCTTTTATCCAAAGCGACATTGAATCGAGAAAGAGAGGTTCCTGGACCAATCGAGGTTAAGGACCTTCCTTAAGTGCCCAATGGTAAAATGACCTGGGCGACCACAGGATTTGATTCGTTGACCTTGCGATTATCGACACAGCCTCCTAAGTCACATGTTATCTGCTGCGATCTATAGCTTGCCGGGATGTGGCAGCTTATCAAGCCTGGTCATCCTGGTCGAAAGTGGTAGCTGAAGGTTTCTGCAGTTGGCAGGCAGCTACGGGGAGGTGCGAAGCGTGATCATGTGACCTGCGGTGAGCGACTTATCCCTCCTTGACATTCATTCATCATTGGCTGCTGCTGTGTTTCCCTGGCGCTGCCTCTGAGGCAGAGGAATTTAATGCCGTCGTCTGCCAAGGCAAGACTCGAAGTACTGCATCACCCTAGGCTCCTTCCTTCAGGTGAACCAACTAACGACAGATGGTAGGGATGCTGACAAGGCCATAAAACGGCAAAGTCGAATAGAACATATGCTACAAAGAGGTCAATATTTTCATATGTCAGTCACAGGTGGGCAAATCTGCAGTCTAAAATTATGTACTATGGGAAACTATTTAAAAAATGCTTAGGTGAAATGGAGTTACCAAATTGGACCACCCCCCTCACAACCCTGAATAGGACAAATGGGTACAGAAAATGGATAGATGGGTGGATGGGACACTATTTTTAATTTAATTTACCTCAACAGAGTTTTTTCCATTAGAATTATGACTGCCTTGTCACCAATTTCCAGCTAAGATGTACTTTAAAATACCGCAGCCAACATTATTGGCAAATATTGCTAAAACAGACAAAAAGGTGATGCAAAAGTCACTGCTTTCATTAGACAGGCATGAACCCGGTATTTTGGTTCCGCTGCCAGCGGTCTAGCAAAAGTACTTGCTTTTAGTACACAAGGTAACTGGACTAAATCGTATAAACAGCACTATTTTGTTAATTGTTTTTTTTACATTGCATAATGCCCCCCTGAAATAAAGTTTTGTAATGTTTTGGTGGAATTCATGTTTTTCTTTTGCTTTTTTTTTTTGGTTCTACGGCATGCGAATGGTTCTTGCTGAATTCCTCCCCAGTACTTCCTTGTACTGTATGCGCAAACTTTTTCCAACAAGAGTTTATTCTAGTTTTCTTACAGTCCTTCCTTTCCAAAAGTCACGTGGAACATACACCGGCCTGTGTACTCCGGTCGTCGGTTCGCGACAGGAGAAAGTAAGCAGCTATGTATGGCGGCAAACGGGACAAAGGCCATCCGATTGACTGCATAGGCGAGCACGTAAATAGTATGACCCTGAGCCGCCAGCTGACCTTGACAATTGGCAACAGGGTTTCCCAACCTTAAATTTCTGATTCTACGCCTAACAACTTTATTTATGGATTTACGGACAGGGTGAATTTGATACGGACTGCCCGTATATTTACAGATGGTTGGAAACTCTGGTTGGCAGTGAAAAATATGATCATCTAGAATGTGATATGAAAAGGGCGGAAAAAGTAAGTGGAAAAAAAAACTTGAAAACACCTGAGGTGCTAAATTATCCATTTAGCTGCTTGGACTTCCTGGAAGGAGATAATTGAGGGACCAAGGTGTTGATATTGACCGGGATTTTATATTATCTATACAGTTGCATAGTATGGGTTTTTACCCACAATGTTTGACCCTGCTACCTTGTACTATTTTAAAACCCAATAGCTAGCAGAAATAAGTGGGACAAACCTGGAGGGAGAGGGAGGGGTCGAGGCGAGTGCAGAACACCATTATCAATCTGAGAAACTGGGAAGGCAGAAAATTATATTATCAGAGTTGGGTAATTCAGGCCTGGAGAGTAAAAGTCCAGACTGGGATTTTGTTTCAACCAACCAGTTGAGTACCCTGTGACTGTGAGCCTTCATGCTCAACTGGTTGGCTGAAACAAAATCCCGGTCTGGACTTTTACTCTCTGGACTCGAATTACCAAACTCTGTATATATTGGTTGGAAATGGTTGTTACATGGGTTGCATCTATGTCTCTGTAGATGGAAAAAAGAACATCCACCCATTTTTGTAACTGCTAGTCAGGGTCACGGGCGGTCGGAGCCAATCCTATATCTATGGGCACAAGGCAAGGAACAACACTGATCAGGGTGCCAGCCCATCACAGGGCACACTCACACACTATTCACACCTATGGGCAATTCGGTAACTCCTTGCTCACATTAGCATGTTTTTGGACTGTGGGGGGAATCTGGAGTTTAAAAAGAACAGTCTTGTACATTAACGATATTAAGTATCAACAAAATTCCTACAGAATGCTAAGCAATGCAAATGATTATGTTAATGTGATACTGTGTCCCCTTGAGCAACTTAATCTGAGTAGGCTGACAGCATTTAATGTACCTATTTGCATTTTGAAGAGCTGCACTTTTGTAATTATGGGATGTACTCTTTCCAATTAAGCATCAGAATTTTTTGCACTTAAGAATGAGTCATATGAAGCACAAAAGAATGTGCGAAGGTGTATTGTGGAAATTGAATTTGAAATATGTGACAAAAAAATTTGTAACTACTTAATTTGTTCCGTTCATTCTTTGGTGTATTGGTAAGATTTGGTAAGACTGCCTGAGTTCTACTTGCGTGGTTCCTGCTATCAAACATGGGAGAGGCAGATGTCATGGTCTGGGTTTGCTTCGCTGGTGATGGAGTTGATACTCTTCAGCAAATGCACAGCTGTGGCATACTTTAGTGATATGCCGTTCCATCAGGATTATGGGTGATTGGGCAGTCCTTCAGTCCTCGGTAGGATAGGATTCCAAAACACCAGAGGTGGAAAGTTCAGGTCCAAAAAGTACAAGTCCGGTCCATGTTTTTTCACAGTTAAGTACTCTGGATTTGTCTGGATTTGTACTTTCTGTACCCGAACTTTCCATCTCTGCATGAGCTATAAGGTGAGCTTGTGGGAGTTTTACTTACGCAAAAATGTTCTGAGGGCAAAATGAAAAATGATTGGTTCAGAGAGAGGACCAATCAGATTGTAGAGGAGGTGGGACCAACCAATCAAATGTGTAGGGTCTCCCAAGGCAAATTGGTCCTAAGTGAGTGGCCAGACTAAGTCCAGTTCATAGTTACCCCTATGGCGAAGAAAATCAAGGAGGATCTCACCCCATCCGGACTGGGGAGACCGGGGCCTTGCCCAGGAGCCAGGCCTGGGGCGAGAGCTCGTATGCGAGTGTCTGGTCGCCGGCCCTCCACCCAAGGAGCTCAACCAAAGGGGTAACATGGGTCCGTCCACCTGTGGGCCCTCCACCTGCAGGGGGAGCCATGGGGGTCGGGTGCAGTGTAGACCGATAGCCAGAAATTTTTTTCAGTTACATTCAGACTTTTGGCTGCTACTGCAAACTCTTAGAAAAGTTGCTAAAATTTTCAATTAATTTGCAGCCGATTCTCTCTTTCAGTTGCAGCACTTCGTGCATCTTAATTAAAGCATCTGAGATCCTCCATTTGGTGATTAAGAGATTCTTGAGACCTGATTCTCCTTTCAGAATAGCCACTTGTACTTTTAATAGATTCTTGGAACTTTAAAACTTTCAAAAGCTTTTATGTACTGCCCAGGAAGACAGAGTAACAGCTGTTTGGAGAATCAACTAAAGAACGACGTAAAGTAAAGTAACATTCTTTTTTGTGTTCACTAGCACTGCCCATGAAAATGTGAAACACGAGCCTTGGTGTAGGTTATATGCTAGGCAATCAGGGCCAGGTCCAGGCAAAGGGGAGCCCCGATAAAGTCATGAAATATATATGTGTGTGTGTGTGGTGTGTGTGTGTGTGTGTGTGTGTGTGTGTGTGTGTGTGTGTATATATATATATATATGCTGTCAGAAGAAAGGGCATAACCCTGGTAAAGTTTTGCTCCCCAAGTTAAAACAACAATGATGTGCCCTCCATCCCTCCATATTACAAATAGTCCCTTTCTGAACTTTACATTACACTAAAAGGTACATTTACCTACAGCTAAGGGTACAGTTCGCAGACCCTTGAGGATACAGCCCTAGTGACAAGTAATTGTACCCACAAAGGTACCCTCATAGTTGAAGATAGCCCTCAAAGTACCTGAAATGAATATCAGTTTTCTGGGAAGGGGGGGGCCTCGCAAGTGAGATTTTTCCTGGGGCGGGCCTGAAAAGGTAAATCCGGCCAAGATGGCAATGCCAAGTTGCTACCCTGGCATGTTTCCAGCTTCTCCACCAGGGACGTGCTGTGTTTTACACACCCTGGACGAGCTACCTCTGCCCACAACACCATTCTATGTTCAGAGAAGAGAGAAAGTACATAAAGACTCACCTATTAGGGAACAGGAACGCAATTTGTTTTAATGTATGATTTTAATAATATGCAGAATCATCTGTGTTTAACTGAGCAGAAAAAATGGTCTACAAATTTGAAAAATAATAATAAAATCCTTCACATTATTGTTGGCAACTTGCAGGGACTTTCAACCTGATAGCTAATAGCTTTTTCCTTGATATTCTCGAACGTAAAAAGCAGTGAGGCTTCTCAGCATATTTTCCCACTTAAAATAGGCAGTGAAACAGAAATTTCTTTTTACAGGAGCCTGTCGGTTTTCTTCGAATTAATTATCAGTACAGTACTGGATGTGCCCATTTACTTACACGTGCACGTCCCTGGAAAAGTGTATAATTAAATAATTTATGCAGGTGCTGTTGAGTCATCTTAAATACTTCTGGCACTTCAGTTCACAGTGAGAGCTGCTGATGTAATGCCAGGCTGCATCCATTCATATCACAACATCCTTACAAACAGTTGCCCTTGATTCTGTGTTAAAATCTGTTATTTTTCGAGTGAGAATGAACCATTTAACACTCACAAGGTCCCTTTGAGTTTACTTATGTTGTTACAGACCCCTATTTGCAAGATGGGTGGCGGAGAGCGTTGGATATCATCAGAGATTAGTATAATTTTGCCAGTAGTTCACACTACACAGCTATCCTGTGCCTTAATACAGTGTATTACAAGCAACTCAATATCCTTGAATAGTGGCAAGCACATTTTGCAAGGAATTTCCAGTGATACACAGAAACAGACGTTCAAAAAACATAATTGAATATTATAAAGGCATGACAGACACTCTGTGTGACAGAAGAAAAGACTGTTAAAATAAAATCTCAGTTTCATTCGTTTTCACATGAACTTTTCAGATGATTTGATGAAATCATAAAAAAGCAAGTCTCGTGTACATCTAAGCAGCCTGTTTCAGGCAAAACTTAAACCACAAATTCACTTTAGCCTCGTTAAGCAGAAAGAATGCTCGAGGCCGGAATTCGAATCAGAGCTGTACTAGCGTTTCATCTCTGTCTTGCAAATAATTTCGTGTTCATTGGGAAGAACGTGAAACTATCGTCTGCAGACAGGTAAGGCTGTATGAATGTGTCAGAATTAATGTGGCACATCAATACAATATAAATAACGTTTTTAACTGCTACTGTAGGACCAGTGAGTCTCCACCATGGCTCTATGTGTGTGGAGTTTGCACATTGTCCCCATGCCGCCTTGGGGTTTCGTCCAGGTACTCCAGTTCCCCCCCCCCAAGTCCAAAAGTATGCCAAGGTGACTTGAAACTGCCAAACTGCCCACAGTGAGTGAGTGAGTGAGTGAATGGTGCGTGAGTGTACCCTGCGATGGGTTGGTGTCACATTCAGGGTTGGTCTCTGCCTTGAGCCTGTGGCCTCCGGGATAGGATCCAGACCCCTGCGACCCTAAATAGGACAAGTGGTTTCAGAAAATGATGGATGGATAGATGGATAGATGGATGGATGGACGATGGATGGATGGGAGGATGGAACCACTACTATAATTAAGGTGTTGAGCTAAACTGAGTCTCACTGCTTATTGATTATCAACAGACAAGACTCAAATGACTCTGATAAGGCTTTCTTAGAGCTTTAATGGGACCAACGGTAAAATAAGGGGAGAGATGGGGTGTGTTTTTTACTGAAATATGGCTTTGCCTCATCGCTCCCCAACATCCACTGCCTCAGTCCTGGCATTGTGAAAGATTATGATCTATGTTATTTTCTTGTTTAGTGCATGGATCAAGAGAGAAACAGCTTATTACGCAAAGAGCCTTAGAAAAGGGTCTTAAAAACCATCAGGGGAAATGGGTAATGAATCGCATCGATTTTAAACTTTCGGTTCCCCCTCATTGATTGAAATGCTTTCCATCTGGAATTTCATAGCTGGAGCCCTTCACCCGTATAATATAATTCATTTTTGCATTAGTGGAATTTAGCGATTTCACTTGTAGCATGTTGTTTATATGGCGAAGGTGCTATAAAATGTCCAGTGATTTATGGCAGCGATGCGGCGCTGGAATCTATCACGGTGTTTCTGCTGGATAAGGTGCTGGCCAGTCATTCGGACAGAGTAGACGGGTTACGCTGTAGCTTTGGCCCAAAGCGGTATACAAATAACCACCATTATTACTCTACAATGGGATTTGAACCCATGCCTTTCCCTGCATAGGCACAAATCTCAAACCTGCAGAGCCAAATGCTTGCTGCTTGTCCAGTGCCTCCAATTAGATTTATATCGGAGTACTGCTGTGTGGAGGCACACAACCACAACTGACTGCCCCAGGATCAGGTTGTAAAAAGGCTCATTACCAGACACAAACCCTCACCCAGATTTCTGTACCTCCAAGATTAATGTCGGTCTGCGGAGCAGCTGGAGAAACGCCCCGTAGTGCAACAGTTATAGTGACTCAAATCCAGTGTGCAAAATACGAGGGGGCTCCAGGGGGGTCAGACTCCCCCGATTAACCCATGAGACCCCCCGAAAGTCTCAAAAGCAAAATTTTAAGGGGGTCTCAAGATTGGTATTACGCAACATAGAGAGATAGGGACCCCCCCGAATATTGACGGGTCTTTTGCACACTGCTCAAATCCGATTAGTTTTTATATGACAAACACGGCAGGATTTAGAATTCAGAGGAATGATTGTATACCAACAACAGGCGCTGCCAACGTGAAGAGAGTAGATGCAACCTGAGAAAAGCAGAGAGAGAGAGAAAGGAATTAAGGACATTGAACCCGTTTGGGCTGTCTTGACAGTGTAGCTGATCCAAGAGTCCAAGTCAATATCCGCAGGTGAATTAAAGACAGGGGTAGGCAACCCAGATCCTGGAGTGTCGGCATCCAGCAGGTTTTCCATCCTACCCGGTTCTGATGAACCACACCTGATCTCAGGCAGATAGTAAGTCAACAGGTAGGACGGAAAACCTGCCGGATACCAGCACTCCAGGATCAGGGTTGCCTCCTACCCCTGATCTAAGGGTATGAGGTGACATAAAAACATGGCATGACATCTGGAGACCACAAATCATGGGACTGCGCTGAGATGAAGGAACGTGTGGTAGCCTTCCCGCAGCAAAGAAACCCATAAACGGCCTCTCGCTACTAGACAACCAACATGTGCTTAATAACAGAGGACTAAGCAGATGTTGTCGACAGTAATGGGGAGGTGCTCGGGTGCATGCTTAGGTCCGGGGGCCTGGCTTGCGGTGGAGTCCTTAAAGTTTAAGGTGTTCATTTTCATGCTCTGTTTATATATTTTATTGTTTGGCATTTTATATCATCACTACTTGCCCCAAGCACTGCTCAGAAATGTCTTTTTTGGAGAAAATCCTTAGATTGCCGCTGCAAATATAATGTGGAGACGGGGGAGAATCCAGACGCAGATCCTTGGGCTTTACTTTCGAAACACAGTCCAATGAATCGTAGTTCAAGCACAAGCTGTATTTCATGGGGCAGACTCATAGAGGACCAAACCCAAAAACCAGAAATCCATAGACAGGAAAACAGTCAGAAGATCAAAATCTAGTAGATACAACTCGCGATGGACTGGAGGCTCGCGAATGGCAAGTGTTAACTCAGGAGTACTTTGGTACATTATTGTTGCTTTTTTAATGTCAACTCAAAGACTAAAATCTCTTTTTAAAAAGGAATTTTGATATTTAATATATGTATTATCTAGCTGTATTACATATATAAACCTCGTTTTCAACTGTAGTGATCTGTCACGGTTTATTTAAATCACTATAAATGAATAGTATTGTTGTGTTTTAATAGCCATACAAGGTGAAATTAATCGCTAATTAAAAAACAAAAAATATCAGAATTCCCTAAAAAGAATTCTCAGTACATTTGAAACGCAAATAATCGTGCAATTTTGAGCTGCTATTCATAGCTCGGTTGTTTCATCCGTCTTTTATTGAGATTTTCCTCTATCCCTTTATTGCCTTGAGAGAATGTGTGGGTAAGTAAGAAAGCAGCTTCGGAGTGCGGATATGAGCTAGGCTGTGAACGGAGGCTCGTTTGCACAGCATGGAAAGAGGAGGTAAACGAAGCGGCCCATTGGCAACTTACAGTATGCAAAATCACTATACATTTCCTGTAGCTACTTATTTTGTTGTATTACTCTGGGCTGGCTGGCATGATGGCTTTAGATTTAAAATCGATTGCTTATTGCACATTGCAAATTACAAGATCTCCATTTCGCCATTAGTTTTCTCCAATGAATATTTGTCAATAGCTTCTTGCGGCTAATATATGGCTAACATGGAAACGCTACTTGCAAAGCAGATCATTATCTCCCTGACGTTTCCCAGTTCAAAGGGGCTGATGTTTTTTGGTTCAAGTTATAAACAAGGAGTTTGTTATTAATGTCTAGACACATACATGCCCTCCTTTGGTATCAACCATCCATTTTGTACAGGCACACAAAACGTATAGGCTACCGGAGGCAGCATTATAGAATTAATTACATTAATACACTAATGTCCTTTTTTCTGCCACTACACTTTCTGTGCTTGGTCTCATGTGTTTCTGCAGCTTCCACAGCGATTATGACCAGATGTAATATTAAATCATTCACTTGGTTTGCAGCATATTGCAGATGAATCAGTTTAAGCATTTTCAGTATCATGAACAAGAAGGGGCGGAAATTAATCACATCATGAATTCACGTAGAAGACATCACTGTTGCCCTTGTACAGTTTGCAATAATTCAGTACAATGCAATATAAATACTTATAATAACCAAAATTGAATCCAATAACATATACAAGATGATATTAAAGTTAATGGAACAAATACAGCAATAGCTCTACGACCACAACTGCGCCTACACCAGCGAACGCTGCACTCGCCGACCAGCGCCTAAGCCATTACATGTAAAGGGGGAAACACAGGTGCAGGAGGAGGGCAATCAGGACTGGATAATCGTAAATGACGAGACAATAGGGAACCACAATGGGCAAATGCAATAGGTAAGCCTGACGGAACCAAAATGCTAATCGTATTAGCTTCTCACAATAAAATGGGCACTAGATAGATAGATAGCAGAGGTGGCAATTTCAGGTCCAGAAAGTAAAAATCCAGACCAGGATTTTGTTTCAACCAACCCCTTGAGTACTATTTGACTGTGACTCTTTACGCTCAGATGGTTGATAGATAGATCGATAGATAGATAGATAGATAGATAGTCTGAACTGAAGTGGGATGACAAATGCAGCAACAGTAACACAAAACATAGGAGATCTGCACTAATCCCTATTTTCAGTCAGTCAGTGCTGGTTAACAAGGTACATTTCAAAGCCCTGTTCCTCCTTAGAACAGATCAAACAGTCAATCTTACGAAAGGTTCTTGCTGCTCTAATGACTCCCGCTAGGTAATAAATTCCTCCCACACCAGTAGCGTGCACCGCCGACATGGAGATATGATTCTGACAGACTCATGGCGAGGATAGCTGCACAGAGATACAAAATCCTTTATATATTATGCGCAATTGAATGAAAAAATTAAAACTAATAAATACAAAGAAACATTATAAAAACAGTAGTATTACTTATTATTACTTTATAAGTACTGGACAGGAAATGTCTTCTCGTTATTGAATCTTTTTCAACTCACAAAAGGCCCATTGGATTCGAGGCTATATTTCAAGAGTGGTACGGGGGGGAGGGGGAAGGGGGTGTTGATTTTGTGGTTCGTCAACTATTTAACGGTTGACTCACTTACATATTCAGAACCGTTTTGTTACTGGAAGGTTAATTGGCATGCAAGGTACTGCAGCCTCTTGGCAGAGAGAACAACATGTGTAGCCCAAATGTCTCAGCACATGCTGAACTTCATGATTACGTTTTTGAAGGACCTCGGTAGCTATAGACACGGAGAACAATAGCCTCACCGGCAATGTTCACAGTGGGCAAGAGGGTCTCTTAAATATTAAGAACAATTGTTTACACGCCTCTCATTGGAAAAAAACATACCCAGCATCTTTTCAGATATATTCAGTGTACAGCTTTGTGCAAATTAATTGAAACAAGTTGTCACACAGACATGCATGCTGTGGCGTGGGACCTGCTGGTTTGCACAGCCAACAGGGCAGAGAGGATGCTGAGTGGATGAACAGAGGAGGCACTGTGCCTAAAGACAGGCAGGCCTGTTTGGGTGGAGTTAGAGCTGGGTGGATGGACAGAGGAGGCACCGTGCCCACAGACTGGCAGGCCTGCTCGGGTGGGGTTAGAGCTGAGTGATTGGACAGGAATGAGGTCCATATGCTAACAGACATGTGAATATAATACCTTAGAACTGAAAATCATGTATCATTACACAACTTCATTACCTCTTAGCTTTTAGATCTCAAATACAGCTTCAAATACAGTCTGATGTTTATTTTTGTCTTGAATTTTTTTATGCTCCGGTTACAAATCTAAGCCGGGAGTCCTGGGCAGGTGTTAAGCCAGATGATTTGATTTCAGGAACCTGGTTTTATCCGGCAGTTTCATACATTGGTATTACTGAAAAACCTGCAGGGATTCAGATTCAGAAGCAGGGTGGGGCAATAGAGTGTTTGGGTGTTCAGTTTAATCTCTGACTGTAATAAATCACTCCTTGCCTAACTCTCCAATTTAGAAATCGATAGTAATATATCGCGGTATATAAAAGGCAGGAGACGGAAGGCGCACTGACGACTGGTGTCCAGAAATCAGTCACCTTCTGCTGCAATTACGTGTCACCTCTCACGACAAGAGCCGCTAAAACTCACAAGATATATGTCTTCTTATATTTTGGTGCTTGATCCAAACGCTCCCTCTCTCTTGCCTGGAGCGGGGTGCCAATGACGGCAGGATTCCGAAGCGTGTCGTATGAGGTGCACCTCATTTGCACCCGGGCTGGCTGGGCACAAGTGCTCAGTGGTGACAGAATGCAACATACAGTACTGGGAAATAAATGCAGAATAACAATTCACCCAGCAGGTGGCCTGTTTGCATGACTTATCACTTCCAATAGGGTGCCCAATGACTCGGGTCATGTCTTCATATTTTTGCCTCCCACGGCCCAAAGTCATGCTGTTTCATGAACTGGTGTCTCTAAATTCCCTATAATTGTGTATGAGTGTTTCCCCAGCAATGGACTGGCATCCCACAGAGGGTATTCCCCTGCCTTGTGTCCTACGCTGACTGCAATAGACTCCAGCCCACGGTGGGGGGGGGGGGGGGGGGGGGGGGGGGGGGGCGGGGGCGGGGGGGGGGGGGGGGGGGGGGGGGGGGGGGGG
>JAODKC010000048.1:12783429-12808720 GCA_026777985.1 Mormyrops attenuatus | reverse complement strand
ACCTTGTGCTGGATAATAGCTGGGAAGAGAGATGGTTGACTTTCCAGTCGCAGGCTGGCCCAGAGAGTAGCGCTATAGGTTTGTACTGGTTAAGGGTTCGAATCCCATCTCTGGCTGTTTACTCGTGTCATTTTAATATGTTCTCTTAGTACATGCAAGGGTTACCCCTAATTCCTAGTCCAAAACATTGAATTACATAAACTGACGATTTTTATTTGATTCTTAATTCTCGAATGTCATTAACCAGCATCCTATCCAGGGAGTCATCTACCATGCGCTTCTTAGAAAAGATTCATCAGTTTGATGCTCATTTTTATGACTGACGTCCACCATGGATGTGGCTTTGAGTCCTGGCCCCGGGTATGTGTGGAGTTTGCATGGTCTCCCCATGTTCAAATGTATTTCACTTTTGACTTTTTTCATTGTCTTTAGAAAGAAGTGTCAAAAATGATCGTGAAAATCATCACGATCTTGTTATGTGTGGTTGTAGTCACAACTTTGCACAGATGGGCCATGACTCAAATTGTGCTGGAAGAGAGCAATAGTTATTGAGAAATTAGTACGCTCGCACACGTTTATTTAGTGTGTTTGGCCACTACTATCAATTTGAATGTTTACATTACTTTAAAAGTTGTTAGGCTTTTGATTAAGCTTTTCAATACAGCAACACATGTTCTTTTCAACACCCTAAATTAGTGTTAAGATGAGTGATGAGATAGCAGCCCTGTATTCAGTTTTTTTCATAAACTGTAATCTATAGCTGCCAAATTGTAGATGCAAAAATTTTTCGGCTGACTGTTGACTTTGTTGTATGAATAAACATTTTACTGAGAGGAGCGTACACTACCCGAAGCTTGCCCTTCAACCATTGATGCACAGCTGCAAATACATTTAATACTTTTAATGGTTTTACGGGATTAACAAACAAAAAGGAGCGAAACAAATGATATTGAATCCTTGTAACTGTTTAACTTACTGTCAATGGCATCAAAATGAAAATATGTTCTACTGGCAAGATTCTAGAGTCTTAGCCTCGGGCTAACAAGGCTTTGGTACAGCTGTTTAAGGCTTCATTCTGTGCATGACGAAAAATTTGCATGTGATCAGCATGTCTATAAACTCACAGGGATAAAAAGATATTAAAAACCTTTTTTAAAAGGCCCCTAAGCCAACAACTGAGAAATAAGGAAAGGTATTTGCCCAGGAGCTGCTACTGGATACATCTGTAAAGGAAATTTATATCAAGCATGTTCTTGACTTGATCTTCTTCAGGGATATGTGATCTTGAGCTGAACTTTGATTTGTGCACGAGGGGATGCAGAGAGAGCGGTAGTAATCTGTCCTTCCCCGAGATATTACGGTTTCCAGACATTTCTGACTAGTCTGCTCCGGCAGGGATGGAAATGACCTGTTTCAATGAGTAGCACAGCAAAAATATCACCATAAAAAAAAAACATGCGACTGAGGGCCACAAGCCAGAGGAGACACATGTTTCTGACTCTCTGTGCTTTATTAGTCTGGTGTGTAAAGCTATTGGTCTCTGTGGAAAAGACCTATTGTGTGTCGACACAGCATCACAGTGAAATGTACCCTAGGGTTTACATTTCACATAAACGGGCTGGCAGAACGTTGGATAAGCGAAAATGTCGGATAATGGGAGGTGTTAAGACAAAGCCTATTGAACGTCAAAGTATGTTAGCATTTTACACATTACGAACCTAATAATCAAGTTTTACAACAAAACAACAGAGAGTGTAGTCGGGGTAACCAATTAGCTGCGGTAGAGTCGGGAGCAACAAAAAATAGATGACGCTCACGCTCGCAACTTGCAGTTCTTGTTGCCGATTGATGCGTTTTTTTTTTGCGGTGGGACGTCGGATAATACAGAATGTCAGATAAGCGAGACTACTGTATATATATATAACTTATATATGTATATTTTTTGCTAGCTCATTATTCATGTGAACCATAGATTAACAGCATAGAAAAACTCATTAGCACGTCTACCTTGGTACAAGACAACCACGAACCTGAGAAATGAAACTCCTGGTCTTATTACGTAATATGCATTTTAACTGGACCTGTGATGTCACCATTTCCATCACTAAGGGTCGATAAAATTGACACACCCCAGCTAGCTGTACCATTTCGACTTCGTTAACATCAAGACAAATACTGGTGACTGAATGGGCATGTTGAGTGTATGCAAACAAAGTCGGCATTTAGCTCCTTGTTATATCTTAGTGATGGAATGTAGTAGCAGCTTATGAAATATAGAGTGAGAAAAGGAAAACGGATGCAAGTAATTTAAGATGTCTGTTCACAATTGCATGATCCAATTTACTGCCTTTAGATGGATTGGGTTGGTTCAGATTTTTGTAGAAATTGGAAATTAAAAAGCGTAATGTCTCACCCATGTTGGATTTCTGCTTCAGCTAGACATGCCCTAGAAGGTCACAACCCCTTTATCCATAGGATTACCCCTAACAAATACTCACGGGGCTCTGAATGTCTGCTCAGAAATCAAAAGAGCAGCTATGTACCGCCAGGCAAGAAACACGCTCAAACAGGCACACAGACGCACTGCAATGAATGGGAATGGTCTGTTATAGTCCTGTCATCCTTCGAGGCAGCCGGATGCCATTACATCTTGCCAAGCTGCTAGCAGACACACGACGCGCGCTCGAAGAGATGGGGCAAGCCATAAATTATGGAATAAATTAAATATCCGTTCATACGTCTCCTATCCGTCATGGAATGTTTTGATTAAATGAATGTTGGATTTCTATGTTATGAACAGTGAATGGATTCATGATAAGTCACATGATTATATATCGTAGATATATATTTGTTTATATTATGTATTACATATAAGAGGCGACTACAGATGTATGGGGAGAATGTGATTTGAATAACAAAACACACAAAACAAAAAATGCAGAGGCGAATTCGCAGACTAAAATCAATGTAATAGAATTTGATGTACTTTGCATGCACCGCAGATTCCAGTGTTTGTGTTCTGAGTGTTTATTAAGCCCGATTATATAACACGGCATAACTTCATTTGAATATGGCCAGTGGGGTCTGTGTGGCCTGCAAGTCATCCAAGCTGCTGCAACAGCAGTTGTGACAGCAGAGTACAACATGTATTTAACAGATTAACTCGATTACCATTAATTATTTTCTCAATCCGGTAAAGTTAAATTTCACAGGTAGAGTTTGCCTCCTAAAAACAATATTAATACAGCATTATTAAATATAAAGGACTATCACAGATGTTACTTGGAAGCAATCGTTGCATAGAAATTAAAATGGTTTGAACAGATTTAAAAAATAAATAGTAAATACCAAAGTATATCATTCTATCCCATTAAACTCACCCCAATAAATTGACTAATTTCTTCCTGCCTAGGAATGAACCTAAGCATAAAGTGTGGGAATCTGATTCTGTTCTTCAGTTTCTGACCCTAAAATTGACAACAAGGAAATATAACCTTAATATTTCACATTCACCAACTTAAACTCCGTGTCTCTGATATTATCATGACCGAGGTAAGAGCCAAGCAGATGTTATTAATCTGCTAGAGGCAGTAATGATGATAGAACTGGCATAAGAAAAACCTGCAGATACAAGTTTCAGTTTGACAATCTGCCACAGCAGCTCAGACTTTTAAACACATGGTGCTGCATCAAAGCTCAATTGGTTTTTGAGAACTCTGCAGTGACACTGTGACAGTTGCAAGTGTATAGCACATATGTGGGTGGCCGGATATCAATATAAGAAATGCCCAGTTTTCACATCATGCCTCTTCTCTGAAAATACCGCCAGGAATATGTTATGATGGGAAGGGCTGGAATCTTCTGGAGTAATGGGAGCCAGCTGGACTGATTTAAGAGGAAAGACAGAGCAGGGTTGGAAAATGTTCCTTTGTGGTTTAAAGCAGGGATGTAGGCCATTTGGACTAGGGGGAGAATTCCTTGTGGGATGCTGTATCCATGGGCCAGGAGCAAAAAATAGCCCCTTTCCCCATAGTGAAAAAACATTATGGAGAACCCTCACCCCACACAAAGCTGACTTTGGTTCCTAGTCTATCCCAGAGT
Source organism: Mormyrops attenuatus (assembly GCA_026777985.1). Taxonomy (NCBI): domain Eukaryota; kingdom Metazoa; phylum Chordata; class Actinopteri; order Osteoglossiformes; family Mormyridae; genus Mormyrops; species Mormyrops attenuatus. The sequence continues at coordinate 12,804,619 of JAODKC010000048.1, read as the reverse complement.
CTGGCTCTGCTGTTTGTGTGTCTGTGGTTTTAGGGAACTGTTTGCTGATTTTCTGTTGCCCCAGTTTTTATGTCGATGACGTTTCGCTGTACTTCTTGGGGGGGGGGGGTGGACTGCACATGCATCGGTATGATGCACCATGAACTTACACCCCCATGTCTACCCATGTGATTTTGTTTCACTTTCCATGGAAATAAATCGTTCTGTTTTGTAGCGCTGTGCTGCTTCTCTGTGCCCCCCCCCCGTCTGAGGCAGTTATCCTCTCGACCTTGCGTGCTTGTCAGGTTGACTACATGTACGGTCGTTCACCCCAGGAGCCTTTTCAAGCCGCCCTCCTTGGTAATCATTCACATATGCAATTTAGACTGGGCAGCAGAAATATTCCCTTTGACTGAAGAAGCCACTCTAGTCAAAATACACAGCCCAAGTCAAAAATCTGGACATACCTGGACATACCTTTTAGTGCATTTGTCTCTATTATAGCTATGTTATTCATCTTATATTTAACGGCCTTTTACTTAGAAGTAATACTTATCAAACAGCCAAAAGAAGTCTTCAACAGCTCAAATTTCTGACTCTTCAAGATAGCCCCCTTCGGTTTTCATGACAGCATTTCAGACTCTTGGCTTTTTATCAACCAGCTTCCGGATGTAGCCACCCGGAATGCTTCTCCAACAGTCCTGAAGGGGTTTCCACAAGTTCTGGGCACAAGTCGGCTACCTTGTTCTTACTCTTCGATCAAAGTCATCCCAGAACAACTCTGTAGACCAGGTCCTCTGTCGCAGTTATCCTTAAGTTAAAATGTCTTTATTATAATGACATGCCCTAACTGGACTGTTAAAAGTGCCCATGGGTAGAGGCTTGTGCCTCTTTAGGGCATAATGTGTACAGCATGTGTGGGCACTTTGAACAGGGTATGTCATTATAATTAAGACATTTTAACTTAAGGAGTACCTTGGTGTGGAGAATTTTTCTCTCTTGTTTCATGTAATATTACTCTGCCTTTAATCCGGCATCAATTCAGTTAAATTCAGTTTCTTTTTATATTTCTTTTTATTTCACAATAAAGCCATCCCAAGGCACTTTACATGGGTGTGCTGTGATACGGTCCTGTGTCATTTTTACGGAATAATTAAAAAAAAAAAAAAAACAGGAAAAAGGGAAGACAAAGAAAGAAAGAAAGAAAACCATGAAGAATAAGAACCAAAAACAACGAAACAGGGAGAGAAAGAACCCCAGAGAGCAAGCATATAGAGATTGGATGTGAAGGACGGATCGAGAAAAAAACCCCAATCCAGGAAAGAATAAAGAAATTGTGATGTATGAATTCTGAATGCCGCTGGATAAATGCCATAGACAAGCAGGAGAGCATGTGGAAGAGAACGACAGTCACTTTGTTTGTCATGAAGAATCTCCAGATATCTTGTAACTTTAGCAGTCCAGAAGTTAGTCAAAAATGACTCACTGCTGCATAAGACATCCTGACATGCCTGGCTATTAAATCGAATGCTTTACACCAGAATAGAGGGACCTTGAATTTGCCACAAATCGAACACTATGTTGAAAATGTAATTTTCAGTTAGATTTCTGGGAATTTGCTGAAAAGTACTATGGCTTCATTAATGTTTTCCTGCTCCAAGTGTTGTGGTTTGGCGTATCGGTGAGGCCGAGTGCCAAAGATACTCTCTTTTCTCGTTAACCTGCACTGCTTTATTTGGCTGATAACGAAGGACGTGGTTGAAATTCGGTATGTGATCCCGAGTCTATAGAGGCAGGCAGAATAAACAATTTTTTTTACATTATCAAGTCATTTATTTGACTGCTGCATTTTCTCTTATTTGCGTTGTATTAGGTATTATAAGTAATCTAGAGATTACATAAAGTGTATGAGAGGATATATGTAGGGATTTTCATATCTGCTAGGAGTCCTTTATGACAAATATTGTTTCTCAGCAGCACAGTGCTGTCCTTTACTGGATACTGGGTTCTCATGTGGACCATACTCTATACAGCGCTGTGGATTACCTTCGAATACTCCAGGTCTGTCGCAGAATCCCAACGTCCTAGTGAGCTGATGACTATACAGTCTCCAAATTAAATGCTATGTTCTTATACCAGTGCATCACGAAGGACTAGCGCCTCCTTCAGGCAGTTCCCCCACACTACGCCTTAGGCTCTAGTGCCCTACAGACATGGCTGAACTTGACTGCATAAGAAGTTACTGATGGTAGTCAGAAAAATGCGTCATGGTCAGAAGGGCCACTATTACTACTCATCCCAAAAGTCTGCTGTCGTGCTTCTATCGCTTCAACCATCAGTCTCTTTTTAAATAAACTTTTTAAATAAACAACTTTTTAAATAAAACCACATATCCATCACAACGCTAATGGCTATGTTATGTTGCTATCAATTTCATTTCATTCGCTGTTCCATGTCAGTTTCATGTCAGCACTCCATTATAAAAATCCTTTGGGCTTGAGAGGATTAGGTGCAAGGACGGTGTGTCTAATTTAATGGCTGTATTTTTTTGTCAGATAGGACCGTGTTAAAAATGTGACGAGTTTCTCTTTTCATATGATAAACATGCTTTTACTGCTGCTCACCTGCATTGATCTTTGGAACGTGTTTAATGTGTCATGCGTGACAAATCTGTTTAAAATCTGCGTCACATCCGATTTCAAAAATAATACACCTTTCCTCAGATCTCCTTCTGTCACGTTAATCAGAGTGAAGATCAGAGAGTTGAGGGCATAATAGTTTGTGCTCCACCACATTCACTAGGTCTGGTTGAAGGGTTTATTTAAACCATGGGTTACCTTAATGGTATTCCGCCTCGGAATCAGTCCGTATTAATCCCATGTATCTTTTACTCATACCATCTCCATCAATCTCTGGAAATGGAAAGTGGAGAATCAAACTGGGGAACAAATTTTGATCAAATAACGATGGAGCACAGGAATGTAGTCAAGTTTATTTATATAGCACATTTTCATACGCAAAGGTCATTCAAAATGTTTAACGGAAAATAAGATGCATGAAAATGAGGAATGAAGTGCATGAAATAAAAATAGTCATAAGTAAAATCGCACAAATATTACAATTAGAAATTAAAAGTAAAGTAACATAAAACATTTAACGACACATTCAAGAACAGTGAAAAAATGCCAGCTTTGGTGATTATGTGAAAGCAATATGATATATAGAAGCGAAATGGTAATAAAGCAATGCTTTGAATTCTATGTGTAAACAATGAAAAAATGGGATGGATACACAAACACTCAGGGTCAGATTTAATTGTGTATTAAATAGGAGGAGACAATGGATATGGTGTCCAGGTCTGGGTGTTATGGTTGGGTGGAATAATCCGAGGCTAAAAGTGACACAAACTGTTTTGATTGAGTCATAGCCAACATTCCTAGCAATTATGCATTTTCTAATATAGAAATGTACAACTTTAAGACTTTGCTAACACAGCAGAATGATTGTGCTTTGAGAATTGACCGGTATGGTTGAAGGCCATGTTTGTCAGCACATCACTCTTATTTGATCACTGCCTATTGACATGAAGACCCCGCAACCCTGACCTGGATACACGGTTGAAAAACGGGTAGATGAATGGATGGATATTGACATGAAGAAAGTTGTGGACCCTGATTTGAATGGAAAGAAATGATATATCGCACATAGTCAGGGAATAGGTTAGGAGTAGAAGGTCCTTTAAATTTAACAAACAGTGCTAACCACTGCACCACCCACACTCATAGCCAATATACATTCACAGATGCTTTTGTCTAAAGTGACACAAAAGTAAGGACCATGGAAAATACTCCGCCAGCATCCCTGGAGCGGCAGAGGTTAAGGTCTGTACTCAAGAGCCCAGTGGTGATGGGATTTGAACTCACAACCTTCCAGAGGTGGTCACAGATGTCTATCCCAACCTAAATGGGTGGTGTGTTCTTCAAAACACATGCATTCAGACTGTGAAAAGCACCCAGATGTGCACACAGAATACATGCAAAGTCACACACAGAGCTGGGGATGGGACTGGAAACTGGAAACCCAAGGGATGTGAAGTAACAATTAAGCCATTGTATGGTCATAACGCAGCTTATTATGTTTACAAAATAGAATTCCACGGCTGATTACTTAGCTATGCGTCGACTCATCATTTTCCTAGGAAGATGACAACATTGGCTGATGAGAAGATTCTGCTGAGAAACCAGCAGGAGAGCATTGGTGCCTTGATTAAAACAGCCTTTGAAATGACATCCTTGAAAATGATACAAAATGCTTTATTTATTCAAATATATTGCAATACTTCTTTCCCCATTTTGCTTCTTCAAGAGACACATACACAGTTGACACTGATGCTTGGGATCCAAGCACAGGGTTTGACCATTTATCCGCAGGAGCTTTTCATGGGTTAAGGGTCCATTGGAAATGTGACAGTTCTGCTGAGGTCAGAACTTGAACCAACAACCTTCCGATCAAAAGCAAAGAGGCCTAACTCACTGAGTCCCTCCTCTGACTGACTCTGACTTCCTCAGTAAGCATAGAACCACGCAGGGGTATAGCTAGACATTCGGGGTGACAAAATGTCACCTTGCGGCCGCCCGCCCCCTTCTACCTTATATAATTTTACATATTCAGGGGCCCCTGTAAAGTGCCGGGGCCCCTGAATCTGTCAAGGTATCCATGCCTCTCCAATGCCCCTGGAACCATGTGACACAGGGGGTGAAGGAAGGAATGTGACCCTTATTTGGGATTTTTTTAAAACACAGAGGGGAGACGATGCACATAAACAAAGAGAATGCAGGGTTGACTTGGGAACTCAAGGAAAGGATACAAGATCTGGAACTCGTCATCTGACCTCATCTCCCCCCCAGATATCAACACCCCCCTCCCCACATGGACTAAACAGAGGGATTTCTGCACAACGTTATTGTTTCAATAAGCGCAAGTGTGATGGATCACATGACGCCACACGCGTTCTCTGCTAATGCTTTGCAGTTTCATATTCCCATGGTTACTTGCTGTAAAGTTCTTCCATTTCATAAACACCCTGCAGCCTTGTGGATAATGGTCTGAAGATGACTCACACTAACTGCATAGAAAAATTTGAGTTATTGATTTCCTCCTTTTGTGTCTTTGCTTCAAACGTGTGAGCGCATGTTACTCCATCAACAAAATCGCAAAAGCCTTTTAAAGAATTCCTGTTTCACGCCAGCTGTGTAGTACCCAAGAAGATATTTAGCAATGATTTATCAATAGATGAAATGAGTGAAACCTTTCCTTTTTCGTTAAAAAAAGAGGGTTAGAGTTAAGGTTAGGGTTCATGTTATCTCATGGGAAAAATACATGTAAAATCAGAATATGTGGAACCAAGTTTCGGTTACTTTTAATTTAGTTATCAATTGAAAGTTGCGTAAGATGGAGTGATGTTGTGATAAATGATGTGATAAGCCATTAGTATTTTCCTCCTTTATGGATATGAATGTATTTAAAGATGCATACATGCATGCCAGTTTCAGCACCTCGCCAACGAACAGCTCCCGTTAATAGCAGAGGACTCTGTGTGAGGAATGCCAAAAGCACAAGGCTGTTGGACAATGAGCCAGCTTCCGGGAAGCCTTCCAGGGAGTTTAAAGACAACGCACACCCCCCGAATGCGGAGGGCGATGTTGTGGGAAGTGTGCACTCCGCACGCTCTGGTATTGCAGATCCTCCTGAGGGATGGCCATCTGTAGTTGCAGGCCGCCGCATTCCTGTTCTTCTTGCCCACTGCAACCCAAAACCCCTTCTTTCATTAGACCACTAACCAAATCTTTTTTGGAAGCCTCTTTTGCTACTTTTACTTGCAGCTTTCTTATAATTTCTTTCCTTATTCTTTTTAACCATTTTAACTGAGGCCAGACTTCTGCACTGTGTATAGCTGCATGAGTGCATGCATGCATGCATTTCTGTAACTGCTTATCCTATTCAGGGTTGCGGAGTCTGGATCTTATCCTGAAGGCTACAGGTGCAAGGATGGGAACAACCCAGGATGGGGCGCCAACCATCGCAGAGCACACACTCATACACGCACACCTCCACACACATAGATCTATGGCAAAGAGTGAACTACCATGACCCCCCCCCCCCCCCATGAATACTTCAAGCTGCCAATTAAAAAGAATAAAGACACTTTTCTAACCCCCACAGGGGAATTCTCCTTGCCCCCATCTTACTCTCCATGAGACACAGATGCAGGTGTAAGCTTGTCACAGCGAAGGGCAGCCACCTGGCGGCGCTCAAGGGCCCACAGACAAGTGACGGTTTAACTGAGGCCAAGGTCAAACCAGCAACCTTCCGATCACAACCACAAAGCCACGCAGGATCCATTGTTCTGCGTTCGACTCGTCTTGGTCTGGGTTTGTTCTGACCCGTGACAATACATCCGCCCACCCACCCGCCTTTGATTCCGATATCCAGTACTGGGATCCCGAAAACACAGGGTACATACATGCAGCTTACATACATACACTGTGTGTGTATATCCACACAAATACTGTTAATAAATAATATTATGTGTCTGGTTCTTGTTGGTCAGGGTGAAAACAAAATTCTGTAACAGATAAATCTAAATATATTTTCAGTGGGACGGCATTCATTGTGTTTGTCTCGTGACAAAATCTCTAGTTAAAAATGAAAAAGGTGCCCTCTATTGTCAGGACAACTTCATCATAAGTCTGCGTGAAAACAGACTACAAATGTGCCTCGCATCACTGGGAGCTGTCCAAACTGGGCAAAGCTGCAGCTTCTGTGTCTGTAAAAAAGACCCCGAAAAGGGCTGAGACACGGGTGGGCTGTCAGCCAAGGAAATGGATGGTATCGCAAATGCAATCAGATGTCGCTTGCACCGGATCTGGCCAGTCTGCTCTCATCATCTCCTTCCCTGTGTTCCATCCTGCTCTACGGCATGGTAAGCAGAGTTGGGTAATTCAGGTCCAGAGAGTAAAAGTCCAGACCAAGATTTTGTTTCAACCAACCAGTTGAGCATGAAGGCTCACAGTCACAGGGTACTCAACTGGTTGGTTGAAACAAAATCCCAGACTGGACTTTTACTCTCTGAATTACCCAGCTCTGATGGTAAGGAATGTGGAAACCAGTCAGCGTGATGGTTTTTAAAAAGTGTGGAGGATATCTCCAGCCAGCCGAACCAACCAGCTGATAACCACTAAACCCTCACTTCTGACTACCAAACCCAAATTAGTCCACTGATTGGACCCCACCTTCCAGGCATGTCGCCTAAAGCAAAAAGCCAGCTGAAGGCATTTCAACACCTGGAACACCGAATAATGATATATAATAAGGTTTGGGTTTCAGATTTACAGTTATTAGAATACGAAGTGTTTTATAGTCATTCTACAATGTCTAACAAAATTGCAGAGCAGCTATCCCTTCAAATACAACGAGGGACAGACATTCAATCATTTACACAATGGCTATAGAAAGTACGACAAATAAGTACTACTGAATAAAAAGTATATAAATATGTGTACATAAAATGTATATTGTGCAGAAAGCAAATACTGCACTTGGCTGTAGTTATTACACAAGAGAATTATTGCACATCCAGGGAGGAGTTGGGAGGGGGGAGAGAGAGGCAGAGACAGAGAGAGAGAGAGATGGTTTTGGAGCTGCAGTGGGGAACAGCGGTCAGCACTGTTACATCACCCTTCTTAGACCAGGGTTCGAGTCTCCGACCCAGTCCTGTGGATGTGAAGTTTGCATGTTCTTCCTGTGTCATTGTGGGGTTTCCTCTGGGGGGGGATCTCTGGTTTCCCCCCCAAATTATGAATGGTGTGAGTGTGCCCTGTGATGGGTTGGCACCCAATCCTAGGATCCATCTCTATTGAGGACAGATGGTTGAACTAAACCATGGGGCAGATTGGAGAGTCACTGAACCCAAAGCAGGATTCTGGACTTGGACTCCAGCTGTGGCACAGAAAACAAGCACCATGGGCAAACGGGCTCTCGCTATGTTTGGCAAATCCTGCACAATGCATGTCTATTTCTATGCAGGTATGCAAAGATAAAATCACTATAGAAAGCTTAGAAATTGAGGTCTGCAGCCAGAAGAAGACAGAAGAAGGCAAAGTTCAAATTTTTATGGCATCTTTGAGAACATTTATAGTCCTTAGTGTCAGTCTAAGTAATTAGACATAATAAAAAGACCCCATGCCCTTCTGCTGGATAAGTGCTGGGCAGATGCATGACTGGATGACCGCTATAACAGTTAATTCTGAATGAAGCTGTAGGCACTACCCCTGCCTTCCCATTTAAGATTAGCTCAGAGAAGCTATAAATTAGAATTATTGTATCACTGTCTACAACCTATCATTGTAAATAATACACATAGCACACATTTAATAAAAAAGTCAATGTACTCACTGATGATTATGATTTCCTCCTTTGTCAAGGAAGAAAAGCAAAATAACAATTTGCGGGATGTTGTACGTACGAGTTGACAGTGCTCAGGTGCCCTGCGCTACTCTGTAAATGCCTGAAATCTGGGTCATTTTCTTGATCCTTGATTGGTCAAAAATAACCTGCCCCTGCTACCCTCCCCCACCTTAGACATTCTTAGACAGTTTAGACTCTCGAGTGTCTATTCAGTGTAAAATACTTTTAAAGCAAAGTAGCTATTACAATTGACAACAACAACAACAATAATAATAATAATAATATATGTTTAATGGTGCTCTCTAACAATATACATTTGATAAATGTATAAATGATGGAATTCATAAACAGCCTAAAAAAAGTATATGAAATTAATTAAGAGCTCATTTCATCTTAGTAGGAGGAACCATTGCAATAACTCTCTTTAACTTTTTGCGAAACAGTAACCACATCCTTGAACTCTTATTTGAGCCTGTGTGCGCCACTTACATGGCAAGTACTTCAGTATTCAGAGCGAATATGTCTTCCTTTCACCCTCATGATCCTCTGGGGATTCTTTGCCATCTGATGATGATTCTTGATGCTCTTAACATCTTAATTTTATGACCCCTCATCACTATACTTTTGGTGAATACAGCACTACATCCCGCGCCCCTACCACACTCCACCTCTGACTCCCCTTCTAGCAAGAAACGTATTCCTAAGAGAGAGAGGGAGAAAGAGCTGAGGGAGGGGTAATCTTGCACAAGCACAAAAAAGGATGATCTTGGTTCAACCGAATGCACATATCCTCTGCATTTGAAGGTGTGTGTGTGTCTGTGTGAGTGCATCTGTGTCTATAAGTGAGACATAATGAGAGACTAAAATATTGGAACGCCATTTGATGCTATGTTGACAGTCTTTGAACTGGCACTGTTTTTGTCATTTATTATTTGTTGTTACTGTTTATTAGGGTCCATCTATCTATGTGTGTTTTTATGTGCGCATATTTAGGAGACGAAAACATGGAGAAGGAGAAAAAATGTCAAGAAAACTCTAAATTATCATGGTATTTATCCTGCTTTCCAGTGATAATAAATATTTTTAGATTCTAACAATTCTACTCAGTTTCATAACTGCTGGGTTAAAAATGACCAGAGGACCATCTATGTACCCTTATTGTGCTCTGTTCCTGTTTGGTCAGCAAGTGTCGCTGGCCATCCTGTTCCCTTTGTCCTGTAGCCCTGAATCCCTAGTATGTTTCCACGCTCTGATGCTCTCATTCCTCCTGGTAGGGGTTCAAAGCTGGCCTGAGACTGGCCTTGCCTGTTATTTAATTACTGTTTTTATTTACTCTGCTTGTGCCCTGTTTTATTTTGTGCTGCTTGTTCTTTTGTTCCTAGCCTTTCCTATTGTATTCATCAGTGTTGGCTATGTTCCCTAGTGCTGTGTAATTGTAATCCGCCCCACCTGTTCCTTGTTGCCCTGTGTCCATGTGATAGGTTAATTGTGTTATGGGTTCCACCTGTCTAGCATCATGTCCTGTTAGTTTGGTATTTAAGTGCCTGCTTTTGTTCTGTCCTTTGTGGGATCATTGTGGCTGTCTCCCAATGTAGTTTTGTGTTTGTAGGTTCTAGTCAAGATAGTTATTCCCTATTAGTCTTTGCACTTTTCCTATGTTTCTCTTAACTTCTGTTTAAATCTGTTTTGTTCTAACCCCTTGTAGTCCCTTTATTTTGTGGTTCTTCCCTTTTTGTTAGTCTTCTGTTGGATATGGATAGTCACTCCTTCCCTTCTCCATTCCATACCATAACATATTATTACAATAAGAAATGTTCACTTTTACCCAAAAAGGCAACAGAAGGGATAAGACTGCCTGATCACAGCAAATGCATGGTATGACTGCTGAAACGTTACTTTGAAAATGAATTTGATAAGACTGATAGGCCGACATAAAGTTAGAATGTATACAGCTGTATTATAACTGTATTTGTGATGGGAGGAAAATATTGTTTGAACTACAACGCTGGTTGCTGGAAGTGGCCCACTGTTGTTTTCAAGTATTGTGGGACACATTTTTTTAAGAATATAAATATTTAAGAAGGTTTCTTTACTTTTCAATGCAATATTGTCATATTAACATGCTATATGTCCAATTCAAAGAAATATATTACCCGATATATGTGCAAAAAAAGCTCATTGTATTGTCGCTGACTGACATTAAAATCTCTGGGTCTCACGGTGATGCTGGGATCAAATTTCATGTGTGGACCATATAGAAACTAGTGCACCTTTTGCTGCATGTCAGAAGAGAGAGTTGGTGTGTGTGTGTGTGTATATATAGTGGTTTAACAGATACATCTGTCAGCAGAAAACTGGTGGCAGAAAGGAAGTCACAGAAAAAGCTGTTCAAAAATAAAAACCAGGAGCCAAGTGGATATATAGAAAAGGAGAAAGAGGGGGGGATGAATCTGAGCATCTGACAACTGATTTTACCCGGTGTGCAGTGCCGGGTAATCGGTAGAATCGGTCGATTTGGAGCTTTGGGTGTAGCGCCTAAATTGCAAATGTGTGTCTCTGCATTGTGCTTTACAGACACCGTATGAAACTGACTCTGACACCACAAAGGTACTCGGAACACCTACACAACCAGAAACGCAAACACAGGGGATGGTTATGCATATTATTTTGATTGAGTACTTCTGACATGATGCTGTAATCGAATTTTAACGCCCACCGACGAGGATCCTTGTGCGAAGTTTATAACGTGACTTTAATCACCCATTCACCCATTTCTGAATAAATTATGTAAACACTGAGTTCGTTTGGTGTTTGATTACGTGATTGGATGAGTGATGTTCTTGTTTTATATGCCCATAACATCTGAAGTCTTAAATCGACTTTACCCGAAAAGTGTGACAATCAGCTGCGGCTGTCATGTTTACTAAGTAAATACGCGGGTGGCGACCACTGGTGTGTTGATTTAAAATATTTACGAGGCGAGATCAACGTTTCTCTCAGAAGACGGTGTCTTCAGTAATCGAAACGATGACCGCAAGAAAGGGAAGCCAAACCTGCCTCCTCGCTTATAGTGAATAACGAATCTACATGTAAACCTTAGTTGAAGTGTCTGCGATTACAGGCAGGGCTGAATGTGCGCGGACGTAAGGAGGTGAAAAAGGCACAAGACTTTAGTTAAAGCACTAAAGCGACTCGCATGAAGGACACGGGTCAGTCAATGCCTGCCCCTGCAGTATAGATGTGCAGTTTGAGAACTATTTTATTTATCGGAATTCATGTTTTAATTGGCCGATTTTCTTTTTTGTCACATTACGCAACGGGGACACTGTCATAGTGGCTGCGTATTGTCGCCGTGCGCTCATTGATACCTTCAAAGCCCACCAGCCCAAGACCTGCGCCGAGTGGACGACGCACAAGATCATGCATAAGGCGTCATTTTCGCAAGCGAAGAAAGAAATCGGTAAAGAAATACTTTAAAGTGGGCCAACATAAGCCGCGGGGCAAAGTACTTCTCCTTTTTTCCGTACTCCTTTGACGATTTTTTAAACTATTCGGGGGAGGGGGGGCTCATACAGAATCTACTGGCACATTCATATGCCCCGAACAACAAACCAAATCCTATCAGAAAGGCTTGGGACCGAACCGATGTAGTTTTCGCTAAACTTGGATGTATTTTTTTTTATTGCTCCAAAGCAAAAGAGCACATGTAAGAAGGAAAGGACTGTTTCCTTACAGCATTAATTCGTGCCACTTACGGATATGGTATGCTACATGTATGAACGTATGTGCGTCCGGATATACTTCATTGCTCCTGGCAATTTAGAAAAGCGATGTAACGTTATCATGTGGAAAAAGTAGCGCCTGTTTGAGCTATAATGACTTAAAGCTGGACGATATTCTCATCGATGACAGACGACGGACCTCGTACTTAAAGAAACGTTGCGATAGAAAGTTTAAAAAAAAAAAGTCGTATACGGTGCATCTGCCTCATCTCGCAGAGGGGACGAAACATCTTTCCAGTCTAAATAAACCCCAACGCGACAGCAGAAAGAGAAAAGAGGGCAACCAATTTGATCTATATCTACAAATAAAGGTTCGGGAAAATGCACAGGATCAATCTGCAGGTGAGTACCTTAATGAAAAGTATGTTCAACTGAAATGTCTGTTTCCAATTGATTTGAGTGGTACAAATCAGATTTCCCCTGTACAATGTATGTTACATGAAATTCTCATAAAATAGTCATTAATCAGGTAGTAATCCATTGGGACTCAAAGATATTAATAGGAAGTTTTAATGACATATTTTTTCACATTTTTTTGCGCTGCAGTTGATGCAAAATAAACGCCGGCTATTTAATTAATTAATACTTCTCCAGCATGGGAATCGCCATGGAGATCCAGACTTTGCTATGTCCCAGAGCAAGACAAAATTGAAATGTCTTAGATTTTTGCAGCATTCTTTCTTTTTTTGGTCGGGTGTAACAGTGTCAGTTTCATTCACTTTAAGCTCATAGATTATTCGAGAAAAAAGAACGTCAATGTCATGCATTAATTCAAGGTGCTTATTGACTTAAATTTTTGTGCAAATTTTTCACGCTTTTCTATATAATTAAAAATCTGTACTGTGTAGATCTTATTACCAGATTATTTATAATGGAAACTGCGTATTAGTTGATGAACGATTACGTAAATTTGAAAGAATTATAAATAGAAAATCTGACAACAATATTACAATTTTTTTTTTGTCATTGGTCTATCTGTTGCTGTATTCCGAAGTTATGTAGGTGTTACAATATTAATATCGGGCGCATATTCTAATCCGTGATAATGTTATATTTGCGGAAAAAAATAAAACCAGACCGATAAATCGCGTCAAATTAAGCCAAGTGGGACTAATTAACCGTGAACATGTGAAGAGATGTGGAAACATTCAAAGTGCTTGCGTCGACTAAAAGGTTTTCACGTGCACCTGTAGACCTACTAATTAGGTGTTTGGCTAGTGGATTTTTTTTTCACAATGGTATTTTACGAAACATGCCTTACAACATCAATGTTTTGATAAGACTTCCTTTAAATGTCAGAAACAAATCTATGTGCTAGTCAAATTATAACTATCCTCAGACACTAAATCAAGTAAATCGATTTTTCAAGGTGCAGCAAACCTTATGCACGTTATAATCACTGCTACACCTGTTGCCAGTTTGATATTTCCATTTCTTTTTGGTGACTCTCTATAAAATTCATTTCAATAATTTAATTATGGCTGTGATGGGTTGACACCCACCCCTAGTTTATTCCCTGCCTTGTGTCTGTTGCTTCTGGGATAGGCTCCGCTTGCATGTGCTAACTGTAGGGAGAACTTCTAATCCATGCATGGATTAGAAGATGATCTTGCATGGAACATTTTTACTTTTGAATGAGCTGATATGAGCAACTTTTAATACTCCTAAATGAGCTGGGATGTTAGCAGGTACTTTATAAGACCTCAAAGGTGCCATACACAATCTGCTCAGGCCCTTAGGGCTTTTACCGATGCAGGGCTATGACTTAAGAACTATTGAAGATACAGATCAAGCATGTATTTATTAGTTGTATGATTAAATGGTTCATGTTTCATATGTTTTATAAGGTAAATGGTTTTACTCATACACGGTGTATATTACTGTCAGGTAAAACAACCAAAGACGTTCTATATGAATATACTATGACGCAAATCGTCATTTAGTTTCACTTCTTTCCTAGTAATGCATTAAGCCTCTATAAGGGTCATGCATATTGTGTCACGGTGCACTGATGTTATTGCTTTCATAGGAAGCAATAGCAAAATGACGATGCTGCTGAGATCCCTTGTAGACGTAGTGGCGTTGCATGTGTGGGTGCAGCGTCTCGCTCTGCAGCGCTCGTGGCTCTGCCGCTACGTGGCCGTAAAAAAAAAAAGAAAAAGAAACGGGGGGATCCCGTAAGGCCATACCCAAAGAATACCGAATCGAACTGAAACTGAAACTGTTCCTACTTCTTAAAAATACAATAATAGGGTTATCCTCAGATCCTTGTCTTATGCAATCAAAGGAGAATTTTATAAAAGTTGTGCTTTCCTTCTAAACTGCTGCAAGATTTCAAACCTTTTGAAATTTTCCAACAGGGATTGTGCATAAATAGTAAAAAAAAAACAAAACAGTAATGTTGTTTTTTAAATAATTTGCTATAACTAGCAAGCCTTTGCCACGACTTCATTAGCAAACCATTAAAATTGAGGCACATTGTAACCATATGGCTGATAAATATATTGTGAAGTACAATTTCCCCTTGAGAGAAAATCCATCCATACTAAAGAAACTGAGACATTTATAATGTTACTTTCACCAACCGAATCAATTAGTGGTATTTAAAGTGCAAGTGAGAAATCATCAATGTGATCTAAGAGGGGTATACAGTAGACAGGAGGCTCTTTCCGCCCCTACATCTCGCATTAATGGTACGAACTGCCATCTCATTGGTAGCTGGCTCCAGGTCGGCTTTCCCATGCGGCGCATATGCAGCATTAGGGACATGGTGTCGGGAAGAGGCAGACCATGGCTAATTTATTGGGTTGCTCCCATGGAGACGAGCATCCTGCTCTTATATCCCATCTGTGCTTTGCTGTGTTACAGTGTCTGCGATGCACTGACGCCGGGAGCTGTGCTGCAGTCACTTAATGCTCAGTGTATCTGTATCCAAGCGATTTAGTTATGGTCCGGTTTAACGTTTGTTTGGTTTAAATCTAAGCTTCTCAGCACTTATCTACTATGTGACATAGAACATCATCATGGTCAGGACATGAACTGTATTTCACTTTGGACAGTTCAGCTGTTTTCCACCCAATACGATAGTTTCAAGTCTCACAAATGACTTTAGCTGCTGTCTTTTTGGATCAGTTGTGTATGCAGTTAAGTGATTTCAGCAAATTTGTTTGGTTTATTCGATTCTGTGATGCTGAGAATGAACAGGACAGATGTTGACACACACTTCCAAGGGCTGCGCCCCCCCCCCACCCCCATGAATACAATTAAATTAAAGGGAAAATTTTATATGTCCTGCAGATATTAACAGTCCTACAGAGAGACACAGTTTGTTTCCTGCTGTTACCTCTGCTCAGGTACCCACCCGAGCGAAAGATTCAGCTACCTTTGTGTGCCATTTGAATGAAAAAAGGATACACAATTGCTAGATATCCGGGCTGACCTCAAATGAACTGTTTCTTTACAGATTGCTTTTTTTTTATTAGAGTGACATTAAGGAATGTTATAAAGCACAGGTGTCAGACTTCAGTCCTGGGGGGCCAGAGCCCAGCACATTTTTGGGTTTCCCCTCGTTTAACACACCTGATTCAGCTTCTTGTGCTAATTACCACATAGCTGTTGAGCTGAATCATTTGTGGTGGAACAGGGAAAAAACTAAGCTACACAGGGCTCCGGCCCTCCAGGACTGCAGTTTGACACCCCTGTTAT
The DNA here is from genome assembly GCA_026777985.1 of Mormyrops attenuatus. Classification (NCBI taxonomy): domain Eukaryota; kingdom Metazoa; phylum Chordata; class Actinopteri; order Osteoglossiformes; family Mormyridae; genus Mormyrops; species Mormyrops attenuatus. The sequence continues at coordinate 12,788,687 of JAODKC010000048.1, read as the reverse complement.
AGAGTTTTGTGAGTAACAGAAAATCATGTTTAATTAAATTCAGTTAGTGTCTTCCTTGTGCATATTACTGCATATAATCCAACGCCCAATTACTCATCTTGGGGTGCGTTTTCCACTATGTTAGCAACTATGCAACTAAATGGGTTCAACTATGTAATTTGCTAATGGGAGATTTTTGGGAAATGTAGCCCTGATTGGGTGCCTTGAGCCTATCCCAGTAAGTAAAGGGTGCAAGGCAGGGGTGCAAATGGGATGAGATGAAAGTCTCAGGACATACACTGCATAAACTATGAGCAATTTCTAAATGTTCATCCTTGTCAGGGTTCTTGGGTGGGCCAGTGACCTCTACTAGGTATAAAACGCTATTACATCATATACAATGCGTACGTCATTTTATTATTTTTTTAATAATAATGTGAGAACAGTGAGCAAATTACTACAACAAAAACACTGGTGGAAATTTGATCCCATTTTCAGCAGCAGTTGGACTCTCCTTAAGTTATTTATTTTTGAGCAACTGTTTGCACCATACAACCTTGTCCGCCAATCTCCGTCGCTTAGCAGCAAGCATTCGCGAGCAAGGTTAAAAGGCCTTCAATAAAAGTCAATCTATAGACTGCAGGCAGAAGAAGGTAATTAGTTACATAACTATGTTCAAAAGCACTGTCCTTTAGCCCGGTTCGTTTCGCGGCCTTCACGCCAATGCGTAATTCGAACAATTTCCAAAAACGCTGCTTCCGTCACCAGCGGCGAACGTCAGCAACAGGTCAGCCTGGGTGCTGAATTAAACTCATATTCTCATCACACTTCAGAATTCCAAATAAAACTCCAGATTGAACACCTTGAGAACATAAGAGCTATAGCCCAAGGATCTCTTTAAAGGAGCCATGAAGAACCAGCCTTGCTCAGCGATACAAAGGGATTGCTCTTTAATTATGTAGTAAGAGCTGAAAGTATCAGAGGCACGTCGTAATTAATTACCGTCATCGTAGGTGAACAGGGATCAAAGAGTTTTTATAAAAGTATTGACGAACCCAACCTATGTCACTTCCACTTATAATAATCAATACCAAGCAGCAATACTTTACATGTTCCTCTGAAAAATGGTGCCGAAACAGTGCAGAAATCTGAGTTCGGGGAATGAATAGGTGTTTTCATTTTTGACACAATGAGAAAAATATCTGTCGGTAGCAGCTGAATACCTTGTCATTGTTGTCACTGCTGTTTTCCATGATTTACTTGTGCAAATCCAGGTCCTTCTTTTGAATTTGTGAGTTATCTCTGGCAGTTCAAAGCTTAGGTGACTAAATCAGTGAATGTCTCTTGCTTTACAGGGTAAGCTTTAAATCAGACCTTTTCACGAAGGGTATTTGTGGAATATCAGGCTTTGACGCATTAACTTACATTCGTGTTGCTGTTGGAGAGGAGAGCAGTGCAGTGACATGTTCTCAGTTTAGTACAGGGAATAAAACACCATGTGAAGTCTTGGGAAGGGGTTTGGAATCAATTCTGGCTAGACTCCAGAAAAAAGTACTTTGGAATTAATTGAGGGTTCTGCTCACGATACTCTAGATATGATTCAACATAGCCTAGATACGACTTGTATGTACGACCATGTGTACCATTGTTTTATGTCTATGGTAATGTTTTGTTGTGGTTGTCAACTCAGTTTTTTTCTTCAAGGAGTAAATCTACGGATAGTTCTGTCCTTCAGTGAGGGCTGGTGTCCACATTAATTTTGATATAAGAATCATCACCAATCCCAGCACATCTTACATGTAGTCAGTCTTTGCCTCCAGTGATGTTCAGAGGACCACCCCACACATGCCTGCAGGTTTCAGAATACATTTTATTGAGCACCTGGTTAACGCCTGCTTGCTCTCCACAAAGGTAGCAATAACCATTCAGAACTGTAAACACTGATGATAGTAATGGAAGGGTTGTTTTTTATGGCCTGTTTCCTCATGTACTTCACCTATTGACATGAAGGAGCAGGATGTGGTACTCTATAGGAGTAGCACGGCCAGAAATACAGGGAGGGGGGTATTTTCAGAATCTATCAGTATTCAAACACGCTTATCCCCAGGAGTAAAGATGCTTTTAATCCGTGAGGGGATCATCGTATACATCGATACATAGAACGTTCAGTGCACCTTCATAATGCATTCATAATGCATTCATAGCATATTCATAAGCAGCATGCAAGTACACCTTAATATCCTAACATCCCTTAACACCTTTAATATACATTAATAACAAACATTACATGATTATATAATTATGATGTTTGTTATTATTATATAATGTTTGTTATTAATGTATATTACAGCTGATAAGGGATGTTAGGATGTTAAGGTACATACATGATGTTTATGAATGTTTTCTGAATACTTAATGAATGCAATATGAATGTGTACTGAACGTTTTATGAATACAATATAAAGCATTATGAAGGTGTAGTTAATGTAAAGCGTTACCAAAAAAAAATCTTGTTAAAGCAGACAAATGTCTCAAATTAGAATTTTCTAGAGTGAAAATGGAGCCAGATCTGACTTGGAGAGAGTGATCTTTTTACACACTAGAGCATTCCCTATATACACAGGCCTCCCCCAGCGGAAAGCGATTACTTACCAGCCCATGAGGTCGGCTTTCATAGCACATCTGTCACAGAGTAATAAGGGCTTTAAAATTATGGTATTTACCCAAGTCCTATAAATGTCGCAGCACATTACGCTGACATTAAGGTGACATTAACCAGTCCAGATTTTTACCTACCCCCCCCCAAAGATCACCATGGGGATTACTCCCCATAGCATAGTTGAAACATTCAATGATGCAACAGCATACAAAAGAGTGAGTCTACATTGTGAGGTTACACGTCTCCCCGGTACCTCCTAGTTCCTATGCACCTGCACTGATGGTTTTCCTGAATGGAGCCAGTATGGGAGTGTGTATATTGGTTGATTTTCGTACTGGTAGGTGGAATCGAGCCCAACGATAGACTCCTCTCTCGGCCCGTTTCCTAGTCCCTGGATGCAGAGAATAACTGAAGAATGTGTAGAGAGCTTTTCTCAGACATGGTAGTCGGTGTTTAAAGCTCACGAGTGTCCCCGCCGTCCAGCAGTAAGGTGATTACGGTGTGATTTGTCAAACCTTAATAGTATGCTTGGGCAGTGCTGGAATTTGGGAGGACGGGTGTCAGTGTTCTGCTTGTTATTCAGTTCCCACAGATTATGAGAGGTACTGGTAAGCAGGACAGATTACTCTGAAGAGAAATGCAGAGGTGCCAGGACTGGGTACTGGCGAGTAGCTACCTGCTCCCAGCACTGAACCTGCAGCTCCTAATGATATTTTTGTGGCCCAAACTTCCTCTTGGCAGGTTTAGCATGGGACGTTATATATATACACACACACGAGCTCTTTGTGGGAGAGAGTCAGCATTGTGAGAATGTCACATCGAATCCTCTCTGCCCCCCCCAATTTAATCCACATATGTGTTGGCCACAAAAACAAAGGTCAGCTTTTTTTCCCTCCCTGTAGGGTCTCAATATGAAAAAAGAACACCAAACGCAGAGAGGAGGGGCGGATTAACCCCTCCGGGGTGGGGGGGGGCAATGCTGACATGGCTAGCCCCCCCCCCCAAGTGAGCCGCTCGATAAACGTGAGAATTGAAAACGATGCAACGTCAATAATCCATAGATTGCTGGTGGTACAATTTGCCGAGCTGAGATGAGTCTGGCACTGGTGTTAAGTTTGGCGGGGGGTGGGCCTGGGCCCCTGTCATGCATGCGTAAGGTGTAGCCAGGGCCATAGCCATAGCTATGAGGTCACTGTGGTTCAGACCTCGATCATTTTTTAAAAGCTAAAAATAAATTTTGACGTAAAATATTCGCCTGAATAAAAATTAGGCTAACATTTCGCATAACGGACAGTATTTAATGTGATTGACGAAACCCACCCCCCACCCCCAGGTCCCGGACCTCGCTGTTTTTCAAACCCCCGCTACAGGGTGTAGCCTGGGATACCCTATGTGTTGTTAGCATCTCCTCCCAGGACACATGGTATATTTAATTATCCGCCAGCTTCTGCTCCCACACTTTTATCTCAGGTTAATTTTTATCTCAAAGGATAAATGTATGAAGTGGAAATAATGAAAGCAAATGCGTAACGTTAGTTGCCTCGATTTCTATCCTGCACCTTGCATCTTGCAAGATCCGGCATTGAAAGTTTTCTCTGCTTTCGGGCCTGTGAACATATGGTCTCACTTTCTTGTGATGTAGTTACTGGATGGGCACTAAGCTGTGAAGCAGTTAAAAGTTGCACAAGTTGCCTCCCTAAATCGCATTAGTCATGTTGGGCACCAACAGCCGCTGTATGAATCCAAGCATGGATTTTTAACATGCAAATTATACTTTAAATCCAGTCTTTTAAACCCACTAACTTCTCCCCAGATGTCCTAGTCAGGGTCACAATGGGGCTTGATTGTAGGCCAGTGATTCTCACCTGGTGGGTTGCAAGACGATTTTCAGTTGGTCACAGAATGTGTGGATGTGTGGACCCCCCCAGGTCAGCTGTCCCCGGGCTCTGAGTCATGGTCGGGCCTAAAAGGGCCCTCTAACCTTTAAATATTCTGTTGGAATAATTTGTCAAAAATAACATATTTGTGAAAACTTTAATATAGTATTTGTGAATCACATAAAAGCTTGTTACTTTTATCTTCCCAATTTTCCTTGATACAGTGGTTGAAAACAATTCAACTTTCCCCCTATAATACAAAAAATGGTTTAATCTGCTTTGTGAGAGCTGTTTTGTTTTGCCATGTGCAAATGGAACACTCATTGTGTGTCAGTTTATCCAGTCGGCGACGTGGGCACAGTCGGGAAACGTGTGTCTGGTTGGAGGCTTAGAGATCATCATTGTCCTCAGGCACAAGCAAGGCACCTGGGGGGGGGGGGGGGGGGCGGGCACCATGGGAGAGGCGGGGTAAGGAAAAATGAAACAGGAACCCCCCCAAACCAAGAGGGGGGTGGGGGCCGAACACAAGGACCAGGCACAGGGCAAACGCGGCAAAACAAAACGGGCCACCAAAAAACGCAAGAAGTGCACAGTGGGCGGGGGGCCACGCCCCAGCCGGTCAGCCCCCCGGCACCCCGAGCCACACCCGGCCTTCATTCCCTCCGCCCGCCCGACAGGGCAGCACCCGGCAAACCACGCCAGGGACCGAACCGGCGACCCACACTCGAACACGGACTACCTAC
>JAODKC010000048.1:12727611-12765836 GCA_026777985.1 Mormyrops attenuatus | reverse complement strand
ATATACACAGACACTCCTCTACTTACGAACTTTCAACTTACGAACTTTCAGACAAACGAACAAAGAGAACTGTAAGTCCAAATTGTGTTCATTGGGCTCCCGTTTCCTGTCCGCACACCTGTGTGTGTGTGTGTGTGTATATATATATAAAAATGAACAGCTTTAGATGTCTGCTAGAATATTGTACCTTTTCCTGTCCTGCCCCTGGAGTGCAAGGCTAGCCAGGGTATTAACTGTTGCTCAGTCCTGGTAGGAGTTTTTTGGGAATGGCTTTGAGTTGGAGGTGAACACTCAGGAGTTTCTGGTCCTGCTCCCGTGTGATGTCCTCACCAGCTGGCTCCTCCATGGTGGGCTTCGCAGTGACGCCCCCAGGTCCTCAGCGTGCCACCCCCCTGAATCGGCGACGGACACTCAGCCTTCCTCTGCCCCTCTTTCCCGTCTCTCTCTCCGCAGGTACGGTCGGCCGTCCGGAAGCGCTGGCACCGGTGGCAAGACAAGCACTCCATCCGGGCCAGGGTGGCACGGGCCATGTCCATCCCCACGTCGCCCACCCGGGTCAGCTTTCACAGCATCAAGCAGTCCTCAGCGGTGTAAGAGACAGCCATTAACACCCCCCCCCCCAACCCCCCCGCTAACCAGGGACTACAGCTATGGTACAAACAGGGTATACTCACCAAATAGCATTCTCCGTCCCCTCCCCTAACCCCTTTCATCCAATGAAACAATATTCCGATATGATTACTAGAGTCTTAGTAAAGTGTTTCATACTATCCACAATAACACAACAACGAGAGGCAAGGCAAACAAAATCTATGCAAGGAGAATATTATAAATGCAAAGGTAGAGTAAGGTAAACTAATCACCTTCACTGCAGATATTCATAGCTGGAGATCTTATTAATAAGTGTTCAATCACATTCAATCGATTGTTTCAACAGAGCATCGTGTATAAATAATGTGATCAATGGTGTCAGTTATCAAGCCTTTTTCAAATACACTTGAAACACTTGAAAAAAATCTATTGTCTATAATTAAATAGTGTTTCTAATATAAGTTGCTTTATGTCTTGATCTAAATGGGCCCTGTTTAGAGATAAGCAAACCATAGTCCTTTCTTTACTTGCTATATTAATCATATTAATGATTCATGCTCTGAATGAGAGAAGCCATTGGAGGCACATAGAAATTCTGTATCCAAACATACCAGAGAGGATTAGTTACTTGACATTTTTATCTTCCCAAAATAAATAAATGCATGGATCTGTGTAATCAAAACCCAATTTCTCTTGTTTGTGCTGTATGACAGTGTTTCCCAATCTGCTCCTCAGGGACCTGCAGCCGGTTCGCGTTTTTGATCCATCCCAACTCCCTGCCAGACAGCCCACAATTTAGATAGCTGGGAGGCAGCAAAAACGTGGACTGTCTGCGGGTCCCCAAGGACCGGATTGGGAAACACTGCTGCAAAGGCTAAGAACCCGAACAAGTGTTCAGTCCTTAAAACAGCCGAAGATAATGCCAGTAGCTGTGTGCAGACCCGTAACTGTGGTGTTCCACTGTTACTGTTGTCTGACTGAGCCTGGGATTTTATTTTGTATTGAAATGGCATTTAAAAGATCATGATAAAACATTCCTTGTATAATTATTATATTGAGCTTTTCTGTTTTTATTTTTCAACATCATGTTGTCATGGCTTGAAATACATTCAGTTTCCACTAAGGGACCTCTGGACCCCTCCACGAGCCTGAACAGGATGAGCGGACTACTTTCGGAAAATGGATGGATGGATGGATGGATGGAAGTTTTCAGGGCAGAAATATAGAGAAGGACGTTTTGACAATTTATTTTGACTTAATAGAGATGTGAATATAAATAGTTTTATTTGCTGTGTTTTTCTCATTCTAATCCCTCTAAACTAATAATCCTTCCGATAAACTGCCGGGGTGAAAAACTGGCGGAGTGGAATCCTGTCACAGCTGTTGTCTTTGGTTCTCATGGAGCGCAGGTTGACAGTGTGCAGATCTAAACCCAGTTAAAAATTGACTCTGGTGAGGTGTAATGCTTTGTTGACAATACCATTATGGAGCCGGCAGCACCAGCAAAGCTGAAAATGATTTTAACTGCTTCAACAACCGTAAAAAAATACAGGTAATGGTGTGGGATAAAAAATAATTAGCCCCTTTAGTTCACTAGTGTCCGGTTTTACAATAACAGATAATCACGCATACTTTACATTAAACTATTTATTTTTAATGGAATTTATTAAACTTACTAGATGGCCAATATGAAGGCAAATTATGATCAGTGTTACCGCTTGTTTGTTTATTTATTTATTTATCTATCGGATTGCTGCATTTTTGTATCGCTTATTCAAGAAACCGAATCATTTTAAAACTGTGTGGTTCGATCATTCCTTTCAGCTGAACACGTTTAAATGCTAATGGGGGAATATTGACTGTGGAAAGAGGCACTGAGACAGAGCCTGTCTGGATGACAGTATGTCAAAGTATATTTTCACACAATATAAAAAAGAGAAACCACCGAGAGAAATAAAAAAGAAATACATATGCTGGAAAGTGAGAAAAAAAATTTGATTGTGCCATCCTGTTTCTACTGAAGTATTGAATATATTCAGGTAAATAAAAACACAATCATCGTGGCCATTTCTAGCACGCTGTCATTGTTTTACCTAAAGAAGAGTGTATGTTATGAATGTCATTGTATCATATGTTTTAAGGTTTTGCACCTTTTCTGCCCATTTTGCTTTGTAACGTTGTCATTTTTTTCACCTTAGCTGGCTGCAGTAGATGTGTTAGGTAAGATGTCACTGGTCTACTTGTACATTAACTTGACAATAGATTGGAATATTGTTTTCTGTTTATTAAAAAAAAAACAGTGTTCAACAGATATTACATAAAATACATTTTATATTGAATTGCATTCATTCACTCTTAATTACCCTTTTCCACTGAGCCATAGTGTAACAGTTTTTTGACGCAATTATGAGTAATTATTGTTTACACTGGACATTTTAAAACTTCATTACAAACTGTGCTGATTCTTTACCCCAGAGATTCCCAATCCAGTCCTAGGGGACACACAGTCGGTCCATGTTTTTGCTCCTTCTAGACAGTCCGCATTTTTTCTCCCTCCCAGGAGGGAGCAAAAACGCAAATTGTCCATGGGTCACCGAAGACCGGATTGGAAGACACTGCAGTTTACCCCATGCTGTTAGCAAGAGTATAAAAAGCCCTTTGGTTTTTATTGTCGATGACTGTGACTGCGTCAGTGTCCATTGATAGCACAATACCTATAATAGGTCTTCACACGTCATTGTGAAAAAACATTTCTTCATTAGCTGGCCTGCTTTCTGGAGAAAATCCTTTAAATTCCCTTTCCTTTGTTTTTAAATAAGAAAAAGCTGTGGAAAGCTTTTTTTACAATTTGCGCAAAATGTACAAGTTGTATGTAAGTTTTCAAAAAGTATTGTTTAAAAAAAGGAATGTATTTGAACTCACTTCCATTTTAACTGTTAAGGGTTGAAAGATTAGTGCCAAATCCCACATGTTGAATGTTTATTTATTTTTCCGTTGAGTGTTTACTTCATAAGTACAGCAGTTAGAGTACATCTTAGAAAATGAGGTGATGACCACAAGATAACTGGCTGAAGTTACAGGAGAGACTCTGCTGTTTGGTACTAATGTTTAAACGCTATAGTAAAATATAAAATGCATTAATGCGTAAAGTGTCAAATTGTAAGCTATGTAGGTTGCTTTGGATAAAAGTGTCTTATAAACAATGATATAATATGAATGCATATTTTAGCATATATCTATATTTATAAATATTTTAACATATTTCATGATTGTGATTGTTTTTTTGTCGTTCTTCATTGGAGAAAGTAATAGTGTTCATTTTTGGAAATTATTTTAATATTCATGACACAAAACTTTTATACACCTCAGAAGAGTGCAGTTTTAATTTCAATATAGAGGGTCATGCTGTGCATATGAATATATCTCATTTCCTCTAGAACACATACCTTCAGAATGTCTTTAGTGACTAAGACACATTCAATTAACGTTGCCTTTCTTTGTTTTGTGGGACTAACTTGCAATATTCTGTTTTTCTTCTTTTTCCCCCCAAATGTCAGAAACTGAACCAGTATTGTATATACTGTACTTTGTATTGAAACCAAAGGAGTATCAGCATATGTGAAGATGCTTAATGAAATATGAAACATGTGCTTATGATATTGTGTATTAAAATATATATTTTTTTTTGTAGTCACTTGTATGCGTGGTGCTTTTGTGGTGGAGTGGAGATGAAATGGAGACAATGAGATGCATGCTAAATTCACCATAAACGTCTCCTCTAAAAAAACGTCTCCAAAAGCTGTTTTAAAGCATGTGTTACACGTCTCTATTATTAATATACACGTCTGCATTATTAATATTGACTACATACGGATACGGTACTTGATGTACCTCGATCTGACGAACCGCTGAAGCCGCGCGATGTTTCACGCGCGTCACAAACAGCGCATGCGTTCGTTATTATGAACCGCTGTATTTAACCCGAATTTTGAATACAATAGGTTTTACGGTAGTCCGTAAGTAATTATGAGTTGTCGGACGCTCTTAAGCCGGGGACTGCCTGTAAATGGCACGAAGTTTACTGAACCACTGGCATCATGTAGCTCTAATGCTCTATGGTTTGAATAACAATCACAGTTTCAAATCCGTCAATCCTTCATTTAAACTGGGCATGATGGGAAAACAACATGACTGATCACGGCCAAGAACGGCGGGTGCCTGGCATAGCACGTGCCCTGTAGAGAAACCCGTTTCTCATTTATAAGACAAATATGCAGCAGTATCTTTTTTTCATTTTCGTTTTAGCTTGAGGCCATGTTAATATTTACCTGACTTTTTAAACACTTTTTACATCAAAACTTCATTCCAGTGTTTTTTTTTTCTCGTGTTACCTGTTCCTTTGAACGGAGATTTTTTTTACTTTACAGCAATTTTCTGTTCCAGTTTTTTTCATTGAAAATGTATGAATTCTGGGATTTATCTGTATTCTTGTGATCGCAGTGGAAATTGCTATATGTGTCCCAGATTGCCTACTACTGGCTCACGCATTTTACTTCACTGGGAAGAAAAGAAACCCCATATTGTGATATTTAAATTAAATGATTTACAGGTCCTTTGCTTCCTATGAATCCTTAGTTATATGAAAAGCTAAAGAATAATCCGGAGGACAGTAACTGGTAAACTGTGACCCTGGGAGCGACCAGCTGTGATAAACACAACGGGAAAAAAAAATCAAAATGCTTATTTCATGATTCATGAAAAGAAAATAGCAGTCTGCTCAAAAAGAAACACATCAACAGGCAACTATAAAAGCAACACAAAAGAAGGTTTGAAAACCCAAAAGACTGGCATGTCAGCCTCTGTCGCCCTCTAATAATAATGGATTTGCTTCAAAACTTTAATGTGGAGAGTTACGTGAAGCAAGCATAATCTACTTGTTCTCTGAACTCTTGTCTCCACATTTGGATGTTGTGTTCACACTGAGAAACCTTCTGTTCACAGTCTTAGTAATAAAACATTTATAACAACATTGTGTATGAATCATTCTCCTCGTATTATCGTATTATTGCCTGTCCCAGGAATCCGAGGGCGTCAAGTTAAGGAAGATCTTGGACCAGATGCATGTTCGTGTTACCTAAAATTTAAGTAAAGTCTTTTGATAAATAGTTAATAAAATATGTACAGGTATTTTAAATTTAATGTAGGTTCAATAGTAATAAATAATAAATTCTATTTTTCTTTAATTGTTACACCCATGCTGAGTTTTGGTAACCAGGCTGTTAATACTTACAATAGAGGGTAATGACTTTGATTTCCATGCAGTCAACTACATAATCAAAGGAAAAAAGGTTCTCTGTTTGACAGAATCTTTTATTTAATAACCTAGAGAAACATAATCACCAACACAGGAGTACAAAAGGACAAGAAAAGTAAGAATATCTTCATTAGCAGAACAGCTTTAGCAAACAGAACAGGCGTGACAATGGTAATGAAAACGAGAATGGTACCGGTGGCGCCTCTGGGTTTCCTGCTTCACACAGAATTCACTGAACAGATCTTCTGTGAGTTCTGGCTCCTTTTATAGTGACGGATTTTTAGAAATATGGAAGGGAGACAACAGGCTGGCATCTGTAACAAATACCCCAACTTTTTAAGGTGTCTCCTTCGACGGCGAACAGCCTCAAAGCGTGATCTGTAAATTCCATTCTTTTAAAACACCATGCACTAATTCCGGTAATGGATGAGCAATTGAAAAATGAAGGGATGACAGAATTAATGTAAGACCACAGGTGTCCTTATTCTGAGTCATGTTCTCACATCTTCTTGTGATCTACGTAAGCCTCGGTCATCTTGGATGTTTAGCAAAAAGCGAGCAGTGAATCTTATCGGCCTTTGTTAAGGTAATATCATACAAGGGTACTGACCCTCTCTTCCTTTTTTGGCTTAGAAATTCCACTTCAATTTTAGAAATTTTATCTATCCATCCATCCATTTTCTGTAACTTCTTGCCCTATTCAGAGTCACAGGGGGTCCGGAGCCTATTCCGGAGGTTACAGGCACATGGCAGGGAACAACCAGGATGGGGCACCAACCCATCACAGGGCACACTCACACATGCATTTTCCTGCTCCATTATAATCGTATGGGACCTCTGCTGTATACGGGGTCCATCGTTGGCTTGCTGATAAATGCTAAACATTGTTTTCGCTTTTCTCCTTTTTTCTCAAAAGTAAAAATCCTCTTTGGATTTCTTTCAGTTAGCAAAAACAGGTGCTAATGTATATCTTTCGTAAAAGCACAGTAGCATAAAACGATTGTTCGTAAAGTGGGGGGGTACCTGTATCTCTAAAATTGTAACATGGCGTATGGGTGTGTGTGACAGAGGGATTTTTTTGTGAGGAATTCAGCCGGCTCTTCCTCCCATGGTCATCAGAATGCAACATAAGCACCCTACCTTGGGTTTTGTTTCATGCACCTGAGCTGATCTGTTTGATGGGCACCCTCACACCTATGGACTATGGTAGGAAACCCCATAATGACACAGGAAGAACGTGCCAACTCCACACATGGAGCCATGTTGGTGACTCGAACCCTGGTCGCAGAGGTGTGAGGCAACAGTGCTATCAACTGCACCACAGTGCCACGTGGACAATTGATATACTCATTTAAAATTTATTGACACGTTTTATTGGTTCGATCTGCTTTTGCTTTTGTAATCCTGCGACTTGGAAATAACAGTGTTTACTGAGTTCACTGGCTTGTATATCTGTCGTAAGTGCTGAGTACTTATCTCACATGTTCTTCTGCAAGGTCATGTACTGTCATATGCTTTCACCTTTTTTCCATGATAAATATATTCTTTTATTACCTATTGAGCTATGATGCAAATGCTTTTCAGATCATTGTCTTACACCGATGAAAATTTCTGTTCCAGACCAAGTATAATTCATTTCCTTGTTGATTTCATTTTCATTTTCAAACGGACCTTATTGTTTATTTTCAGGAGCCTGGTGGCACATGTTTTAGGAAGTCGCTTAGGCTGACAGCTGTAGAGGGAGCTCCGAAGAGCCCAAACTGTTTGTAGTGCTAGACATTGGAGTACAGTTTTGGCCAAGCTAAGAGCATATGCACTGCTCAGGAGTGTTTACAGTCTCGTCTCAGTGTCTTAGCTTTTTCAAATAGGGCTGCTCAGCGGTTTAGAGTGAAAGGCGGAGGTACGAAATGCCAGGTATTACTTGGGGATGACACAGATGATGTAAGTCCCAAGTGTGACCCATATTACCTGCACACTCAGATATTATGTAGCCTTGATATAAATGTCAAACCATCGGCACGACATGACAATCCATCAAAATATCATCAAACGAAACAAATAAGCTACCTTGGGCTTGTTCCGCTTCTCCTAACTGGGTCGAAGAATTTAACATTGATTATGGACAGAGGGCTGTTTTTGTGAGGAACTCAACTGCCGCTTCCTCTGACGATCATCCGACGGTGATAGACACTCTCACTGCATTGACTTGGGACTGAGCACCAGACAGGAATCTCAGCCATAACATCTTCTGTACTATAATCTCAGATTAATGAGTTATACACCAGGCTGAATGCTTTGCACTGATTGGATTTTGTTGAACAGGCATGACATCAACTTCGGTACCATCTGTTTTTTTTTTTTTAGTGCGCTTCTAATAATAGCTCATGTCTTTGCTGGATGCAAATGACAAACCTCTCTGCAATTAATGTGTAACTGTAGACTTATGATATAATGTCAGCAGTTAAGCTATGAGTCTTCTGTGGGGGTGGTAACTCTGCAGGGATGCCTAATAACGTTTTGCCACAAAAACGCTAAAACTGCATCTGGGAAGGGAGGGTGACCTACTCATTTCCTTTCACTTGTGCCTTATTTTCAGTTACCTAAGATTTTCTTTCATGTTCCAGATCATCCACACTGATATCTGAACCCCCCCTTAACTCTTTACATGACTTGACACCTGTTTTGTATGCTCATGGGAGTTTTACTTGCACAAACGTTCTGAGAGCAGAAAGAACAATGAAAAAATCAGATTGTAGAGGAGGTGGGTCCAAGCAACTAGAGGAGACATCTGATTGGTTGGTCCCACCAAGTCTAGTTGCTTGGACCCACCTCCTCTCCAATCTGATTGGTTATCTCCATGAACTAATCATCTTTCCTTCTGCCCTCAGAACATTTTTGTGTAAGTAAAACTCCCATGAGCCTTCAGTATCCCCTAGTGTTCCCTTTGTGTTGACGCCAAAATTGCTGTGTATTTTGTACCTCCCTCCTGTGTAAAGTTTATGCCTGCGTCCCATTAACACACATACGTTTGTACTCATATCTTTGTGGGGACCGTCCATTCATTTCTATGGGCATAACCATTATCCCAGCAGTGACAACCTTAACCATAAGTAGCTAAACAAAACACAAGACCTGTAGCATTTTTAGTTATTTCTTTGCAGTCACAGATTTGTATAAAATTAGAGTTACCTCTTGTGGGGGATAGAAAAGGCGGTCCCCACAACATCACAATAACAAGTTTTTGTTATAACATTTTGTCCCCACAATGTAATACATACCCCCACACACACACAAATTAGGTACGTACATGGGTTGGATAATGAAACTGAAACACCTATTTTAGACCACAATAATTTGTTAGTGTGGTGTAGGGCCTCTTTTTGCAGCCAATACAACATCAGTTCATCTTGAGGATGACAGATACAGGTCCTGCACAGCGGCCAGTGGGATTCTGAGCCATTCCTCTAGCAGAACAGCGGCCAGGTCACTATGTGATGCTGGTGGAGGAAAATGTTTCCTCACTCGCTCCTACAAAACACCCCAAAGTGGCTCAATAATATTCAGATATTGTGACTGTTCATAAAAACACTATGCCACCAGTCTTACTGTGTGTATTGGTGCATTATCATCTTGATACACAGCACCACCTTCAGGTTACAATGTTTCTATAATTGGGTGAGCACAGTCCCCCAGAATGGTTCAGTAGTCCTTGGCAGTAATGAGCCCATCTAGAAGTGTTTTCAACTCTGATGTTTCCCATTATGTTGTGTGGATTGCAATATTTTATCTACAGCTGTGCTATTGTCCTGCTAATTCAGTATTCACACTCTGCTCTTACTGATGGAACGTGCAATCAGTGGAGACTGACCACCAGGCCACACATACATAGAGGTGAAACTTCAAACACTATTGTCCATTTGTCCATGCAATTTAGTTTTATTGTCCAAGCCCTGTATATCTTTGTGGGGACTCTCAACTCATTTCTGTGGGCATAACTTTAATCCCCACCCATGACAACCTTAACCCCTTCTCAGCTATAAGCTTAACCAGAAGTAGCCAAACAAAATAGAAGTCATTTGGCGTTTTTAGATTTTTGACTGCAGTCACAGATTCACAAAAAATGTGCTTTCCTTTGTTGGGAAGGGAAAAAATGCCACAAAGTAAAAAAAACAACATTACTATATTATATTTAACTTAAATTATTTACAGGTCCCCCCCCCCCAACCATTGAGACTGCAGTAGAATGTCAGTTAGCTGGCCAGGTCATCTTACTAGACAGGCTTCCTATTGCTAAATTAAGAGAGACGCCAACCGTCTCCCTTACTGCAAGTGGTTTGAAGATAATCGGGCTCCATGCCTGTCACAGTGGGGGAGATTAGATGAGGCAGCTCGTCTTCAAGTAAACATGCCAAGTTTGCAGGGTTCCAGAAACAGCATCCTGCAGTCCATTCATACGCAGCATTCAGCCGAGAGAAGTGCGCCGGCCATGGCTCTCAGTGCGTAATTAACGTTGCCATTTACTATCCCGGTCATGTCACATAAATTTCACAAGCAGTTCAACTGCCATAAATATGCTATAAGGACAATCTACTCTTTCAATAAAGGGTTTATTTTACCAATTTTATGAAACAATATATAAATCTGCCTATTGCCTATGAACTTTAATGATGAACGTTTTTGCTGGAAGGAGCGAATGCAACACTAATAGAGCAAATAAGATATCTTTTGTGTAGACCCTGCTGTTAATCCACACTTCTTGTAGTCACAGCCAGACTGACCACACACTGCCTCACCTCAGTATTAGATGCACATGTTTTGTAATTAAGCCATGGACTTCTTCAAAATGGAACCTCTGTGAGGTGTGCTTACTCTACTAAACCCTTAGCATAGCTGACGGTCCTGGCCCTTCGTGCGGTTTTGACCTTGTCTTTTAGACTGCTGGTCTGGCCTTCTAATCTTGTGTGGCTTAGCTGTGTTTAGTTCCTAGCCTGCCCTTTGGGGTATCAGCTGTGGATTACGTTGTAACATTGCATTCTCCCAGTAATAGATTTGCTCTGCGCTTGGATCTTTGGAAGTATCCTGTCAGGATTTTCTCCTCATACGTCAGTCATTCATAATATTCCTTCTGACACGCTCTACACGCATAGACTGGGATGTTCATGCATATGGATGATAAGTATTGTTTTTCCCATCAATCCAGATACCTAAACATTACATGCTGCAGTACACAGATAAGATAATAGTTAAAAGGATTTTGGGTTTCAAAATCAGGGCAACCATCTTAATGAGTTATGAATGACACAAGTGAAATACTGATGTCATGTTTGTTCACCATTAATAAATCGTGATGCATCTTTTATCTGAAGTAGATACAATATTTGTTTGTGATTTGTACTTCACTAGTAACTGAATTACTGCTTAGTTTTTGTACCCTCACAAGTAAAATGTAACCGATCATTGGACTCACTCGTTACTTGAGGCAAAAATGTGCCTCTAATCACTGGCTAACAATGTATAATTGTACCTGAAAGAGGTTTAAATTTATTAAAGACTCTTCGCATAGAGTCTCCCTCAAATGATCCACTTTCCCACCCAAGCGCACCCCCTTTAGGCAATAATAATATACTGTCCTCATCTATTCTTTTGCCATAGCAATAAATAATCCATCTGCCTACCTACCCACCCACCCAGGCAGCATAGGGCACAAGGCAGGGGTACTTATATACACTAACATCAAAAATAATTTGCCTAAGAATAAAGAATGTAGATACATGGCACAGGCAAACTCTGCACAGATAGAACTGGGCTGAGATGGGATAACTGCTTTAGTTACCAAGAAATGTAAATGCAGATATATTTTGACTTCTGGGGAGCTGACTTCAGCTCCTTTCTCTTAGTCCAAACCAAAGTGAAAAGTTTCAGTCTGATTTTTGCACTAATATTCTCACAATCATTTTCTGTATTGCATATCTGTAATAGAGAAACAAAATACATTGTAAACATGACATTTTGGCTTGATTCCTCCCTTAGATTCATCCTCAGGTAAAGTAATCAGCCGCTCTCGTCCCCTTTGAATAATTTGACAGCTTTCAAGAGGACAGACTCCAGTTTCCGACGTGAAAAGGAACATGAGCACTTTTGTGATATTTAAGTAAAAATACTTCTGGGATATAAAACATGCTTGCTTGACTTTAGCCCCGGGTGTTGACTTTTGTTAATAATGGAGTTCACATACCAAGCATAGTTGCGCTGATAGATGACTGACCAATTGACACATTGAAACTGTGTAGTTAGTACCTGTTACAAATCACACTGCGTGTCTCATTTCTCGCAGGAAACTCACTTCAGATAACCTCAGTGAACCGCAAAGCTACCATCAATATTCTGAAATGTGTTAAAATCAATGTTTTTTAATCTATAGCAGGGTTCCCCAATTCCTGTCCTGGAGGGGGATAATCCAGCACAGTTTGCGGGTTTCCCTGCTCAGAAACATCTTAATCAGCTAATTGCCAGGTTTAGTAGGTGTGTCTGAGCAGGGAAATCAGCAAACTGTGTTGCAAACTGGCCCACCAGCACTGTAACTGGGCAACTGTGAGCTATAGAATTATTTTTTTTTCCATTAAAAGAGCCACATGCATAAAAACCAAACTTTACCTAAACTCTTTGTGCAGTAATATAACCCTATCACATTACCAATCCATATTTCTGAATCATACTACCTCAAAAAATTCATAAAATGAGGATTTTACATTAGGCCTGCGATAAATTCATAAGGAGTACTGGAAGATTTGATAAACTGTGGCTTAAGAGAATTACATTTTTTCGGGCCTAGAACATTCCAAGTCATCTTCTGTGGTTACACTTTCATATCATTTGAAATTGGTGCCTTCTTCCTCAAATATTCTCCAAGTTAGTGTTTACATTGCTTGCCTGTCGTCTACACGTCTTGGCTGGTCTGTAGCCGGAAGAAAGAGAAACAAAATGAAAACATATGAAAAGTGTTCTTCTGTGTGCATTTTATAGCCTACACAATGCCTTCCATTAACCGATGATCCTGCTTCACTATATCATTGGATGCATTACAAATATGTCATTAAAAAGTATATGTGCTTTTCAAAATAGGGAACAATGTCACAATGGATTCAAGTTGCTTATAACAATCTTGCATAATCTCCATGTACACTGTAAATCACGTGGCTGCAATAAAATATATACAGCACACAGACTGGGTCAAGAGATTTACTTACTGTTTGGCTAAGCAATTTTGATTGTGGTGTGATTCTTGGTGCCAGATGCCATTACTGCAGCACCAGAGGAACAGCCACACTTTTCACACACTGTGGTGTCTCGAGCTTGCAGAGGATGGCGCAATAAAGAAAAAAGAAAACATACGGTCAGCGGCAGCTCTGTTGCTGAAAATACCTTGATAATGACAGAGGTCAGGGGAGAATGGTGAGACTTATTAAAGCTAACAGGAAGGCCACAAGTGCAAAAACAACAGTTTTGTACATCCAAGGTGTACAGAAACACTTCTCTGAAGTTGTCTACCCGTGAATGGATTCTGAAGACCAAAGTGGAACCGACCCAGTATTACCTATGTATACAATAAATTGGGCACTCAGTGTAAGTTTGGCTCTAACCTGATATTCCTACCTTTAAATTTCAAAATAAAATCAATTTTCTCAATAAATCAAGGGAAGCAGGCCAAATATTCATCCATGAGGAGCAGAGTGAATTTCCTATGTTATGAATCTTTTCACAAATGACGCTAAGGGCCAGTTTAAATGCCAAGGATTTGCAGGCCATTTCACATTGAAGGATACTTTGTGATTTAATTGTTTGTTTGCATTTTTATTGCCTGAAAGCCCAACATAGGTTGCGAAATATCTTTTATAGAAAAGTGTTAGGATCCAAGAGTACATTCCCACACTTCTTCTACAGTGCATCTACACCAACCTGATCCTCCACCTTAAAAGATGGAATTCAATCTGCCAGACAGAATTATGGGAAAAGGGAATGAGGTCATCTGGCAGTCTGGCTTTCTGAGCTAAAGTTAAGGTACTCTCGTTTAGCCAGGTGTCCGGTATCCTGGCTAAATCTGCCCACTGTGGCCCTTTCTAAACTGGCCTCCTAATCATCCCCTATATCTTACTGGTGAATTCTCTCCTTCCCCTTCACCACCTTAGCTACTGTGTGGTGAGTGTACTGGTGCAGAATGGCTGCCGTTGCATCACCCAGAGCTATACAGCGGTGGTTGAATTGGCTCCCCTTTGTTTTTGTAAAGCACTTTGGATATCTTGAAAAGTGCTATATAAATGTAACATTCATTTTTTCAAAATGATCTGTAATTCAGCCCCTGTGTGTTGCTTGATGTCTCACATCCTCAGTTGTGCTCAGCTCACTTGTGGAAAGAAATTGCAGGCAGAAGACTGTGTCAAAGGGCATGCAAAACAGGCTGGCGGCCGAAATTTCATTGTGTGTTTGTGTGCGATGCGGCACTGCTCTTTGTCTCATGATTTATGGCAGTGAAAGAGGATGAGATTGGTTGCTGGGGGGAGGCTTTTGTGGCAGTTATACAAAGCCTTAGCTGGATCTGTGATCTACAGCTATGTGGAGAGATCTCACTGCATGCAGTGCTGTGACGTCCGAGAGGCATCTGCAGAGCCGGCCTCAAATAGGGGGTGTATCGTGCACTTGTGTTTCGATGGCCTGCTGGTCATGGACACTGAAAACAGCTGTAAATTAAGCACACCTTAACTGCTCCAATCAGATGTTACTTAGAAGAAGAAACAGGCTTGAGGGGCATTTAAACCCAGGAACACAAAATCAACCACATTCTAAATAGGCAGTTATGGAAGACAGATGAATGGATAAAGGGTAAACAATAGTCAGGTGAAGTGGCAAGCAAAACAGAAATAAATCCATTCCCTAATGAATTAATAGCATCCCTTATGTTAGCCAGAGTGAGCGAGTTTCATTATTGTTTATCGTCATTATTAAATGTGTGCTTCTTCTGTTTGAAGCTTCAGACTGGCCTCGTGCGCTATTATTTCGCCAGTGCTGCGCCAACATTTTTGGTGATGCAACAGTGCCACTCGTAGGCTCCACGTATTATCTGATTCCGTGGAGATTTATGACCACCAGGGGGCAGGCTTACCAAATGTTTAGCTTGTGTATTCTAAATCGTCAATTAACTGCTGGTATGTGATATACGTACTTTTTAATGTAAATATTGAATTAAAAGTAATACTAGTATTTTTAGAACTATTTAAATATAAAAATATGAGAAATGAGTCAAGAATGTGGCGTCATCAAAAATACTATTTTTAAAATACTATTTTTCTGGATCAGTTTTGGGTTTTGAAATGTAACTGATTTTATAGAAGACTAAAAAGTATGAATGTTAGCACAGAGTTGTAGGAATAGGCAGTAATGTTTTACTAAGAGTTCACAGTCACCTCTGAAAACAGCCTGAAAGGATCTCAGATCAGGATCTCACCAGATGATTGATGTTTGTTTTAACACAGTGGTACTTTGAGAAGAATGACACCATCTTGAAAGGGAAAAAAAATGTAAGGATTTAATAGTATCTGGGTGAGAAGTATCCTGTCAGGATTTTCTCCTCATATGTCTGTCATTCAAGTACGCTACCAAACACAAGAACTATACATGCACGCTTACAAACTCATCCCAAAATAATATAGTCCTGGATGAGCTCCAAACAAGCCTGTAGGTATGAATTCATAACAAACTGTTATAAATTGAACAGAACACAGGTCACATAAGCTTCTTGATATGATTTAGCTCATAGCTTTTGTTATATGCGATTCATATTGGGTGAGACTGCCTTTCTGATGTCATTTGCACAGAAATGTCCCCACAACATGATAAAAAAAAAACCTGTTATTTTGATGTTGTGAGGACGATTTTTTTCAGTCCCCTCAAAGGGAAATTAAATCTTATAAGAATCTGCGACAGCAACCATCCATCCATCCATCCATCCATCCAATTATCCATCCATCTATTCATCCAGGCAGGGCTTAAGGGTGTCATTGTTAGGATTAGGGTTTTGTCCATAAACATTGATGGGCATTCCCCACAAAAAGATATATAATCATTATGTTGTGGCAAGTCTGTGTGTGCCTGTGTGTGTGTATAGATAGATAGATAGATAGATAGATAGATAGATAGATACAGACATACAGACATATATATGTACACATTTATAGTGAAAGCAAGACATATATTAGTCTGCATAAAAAATGAAAGCTATTAAAAGCAGTTAAAGTAGTTAATGTTAATAAAGGCACAGGAACAGATGGTATTTATACAAGAATATAAAAAATGATGTTGATATCTTGCCCTAAGTACGTTTCTTTATCCTGCGAGAACAGGTAGGATAAGAGAGAAGGTACTGGCTGAAAAGAAGAGGGAATTTATGCATGCTGCCTTTGTTTTTACCCTTTATTTATGGACAAAGATTTCATTGCTATTTAGTGCTCATGTCTGCTTAAATCACCTATACATACACTGTCACGAAGAAAAGAAACTCAAGGAATTTTCACGATCTTCAACAGAAAACACTCAGCGTTTACCCAAGACCTCGAACCGAAAGAACTGCCAGTTTCTGGTTTATAAAAATACCCCAGAGTACAGAAATCCAGATTCTGAATAAACTGGTCAGAGTCCACTTCACATGCCTTCGATGTGGCATATGACAAATACATACATCACACAGAGACTATCCCACTTAGGCAATGTATCATCGATTCCAGTAAACAATCATGAAAGATTTTTTTGTATCTTTTTATTGGAAAGAAGTTTTCATTCATTCAAAAAGGGTTGCTGATTTGTTCAGTTGGGTTGCTTACATTATGTTATTCTCACATATCTGAGTCTCACTTATCACGATTACTGTTCACCTAAAGATACGATTGCATATGTAACATTCTGTTCGAGTCCTGGAATGGGAAACACTGTCATGCAAATTGCTTGGCTTGGTGAAATTATTTAGGAGACAGTCTGTTACATGCATTTTATTCTTCTAGAAAACCGCTTCTAGAATCTAGAATACCTCTAGAATCACTTCAATTCCAACTTCATATGGTAAGTTATATAAATGTATTAAAATTGTAATAATAATAATAATGCTAATGATTCTGTTAGTCCAGTGGCAAATGCAACAGAAATGATTGTGGAAATGCGATTTTTAATGAACTCTCCTGCTCTCTGTGGGGCTGCGCCCATTCTGTGCTTGTCCTCTATCAGACCCATTAAACCTTACTGCCCCTGCATTCCTGGATCTCGGTCTCCCTTCTTCTCCCTACGTAACATCTACTATGGATAATCGTATATAATTCGGGCACCAGTGATTGCTGGAAGGACAAATAGATGTGTTTAGGATCCAGCCCTCAACATCTTACCTATACATTATACCAGTGTTTCCCCCTAGGAGGGAGCAAAAATATAGACTGTCTGGCAGGGAGCTCGGAGGGAGCAAAAATGTGGACCGGCCATGGGTCCCCGAGGACCGGATTCTGAAACACTAGATTATACTATTGTGGAACAACTAGGTTATACTAATGTGGAACAACTAGATGGTCTATTTATCAACAGAACCCTGAATCATAAATAATTCACATCATTATTTGTAATTCTTCAACCATTGCTGACAATTTTATCTGAGACAAATAGTGTCTTAATCTTATGATTTACGTAGTCTTGCTACAGTTCCATGCAGATAAATTAAAGGCTCTCCATCAGACCAGCAGATCCATCTGCTTTCTCATCTAACCATTTCCATGCATCCATCCGTTTTCAATAGCCACTGATCCAATGTAAGGTCATGGTGAGATAGGGAGTAAAGGAGCTCTCTGCAGAAGATAATGGACTTAGCATTTCTGAAAGAACTGTCAGTCTCTTGCATAATTCCCACAAGACAAATCTGAACACAAAGACCAAACTGGAAAGAACACTGCCTTCCTTATTTCACCATAAATATCAGATTCCCTTTTTCCAATAGTACAAGATTTAGTGAATTAAATGAGTGAATGTTACATTTATATAGCACCTTCAAGACACCCAAAGTGCTTTACAGAATCAGTGGGGAGTCATTTGAGCCACCACTGTGTAGCCCCCACCTGGATGATGCGACGGCAGCCATTCTCCGCCAGTACGCTCACCACACAGCAGCTAAGGTGGTGAAGGGGCAGGAGAGAATTTATCAGTTAGATATAGGGGATGATTAGGAGGCCAGTACATTATCAATCATTAGCTATTAAGCTTTTCTCAAAGTTAATTATTAATTTACTATAAAAAAGGGAGATTAGAAGGTTAGGCAGCTGCATCTTCTGTTTTGGTGATGCATTTTATTTAGATGTTCAGTTTTGTCATTCTTACAGAGCGCTCAGAGGAAGCCCTCTTTTAGGTATGATCTCTTTTATGTATGATCTAAGCAGTGATTCCCAATCCAGTACTTCTAGACCCACAGACAGTAGGAGGGAGCATAAACGTGGGCTGTCTGGCAGTGAGCTCAGAGGAAGCAAAAACAGGGACCGACTGTGAGTCCCTGAGGACCGGATTGGGAAACACTGATCTACAGAGATTACCTACTACTGAAAGATTGCTGCTTCAGCACACCACAATGCAAATTCCTCCTCAGGAAGTGTTTTGTGGTCCTCAGCAAATGTGATCATTACACAAATTCTTGCTACAACGTCTACTGCTACTGGTTATTTGTCAGTATTATAACACTGAAAAGAGCCACATATCACAGGGAAAGGTGGAAGGAACGTGGACTTTATTTGGTTATAGAATATGAGGTTTAGCTAAATCAGCATGGAGGGGGCAATAGACTATCATTAGAGTGTCAGCAAATAGAAAATAGGCATCAGATACCAGAAGGGTTATGGCTGGGTGGAGTCTGGAGGCTCACACTTGTATAATGATTACGAATAAGAAGTATTTGACCTTCATGAAGACAGAATTCACCTAACTCAGCCTCATCTATTGCACAGTATGGTATCAGTTGCCAGTTATTTATTAAAATGAAGAATGGTGCAAATTCCCAATGAACCCATACCCTGAGAAAGTGTCTTTACCTGTTTGTGAAATTAGGAAAATGGTATAGATAAAATATCTCTGTGGCAGGAAAGCAGTAATCATAAGAATTGTAAAAGTGTCAGAGACTATGGAAGGACAAATAGCAAAGCTTTGGGTTGGTGTTCACTGATCAGCAGAATGCACGTTTAAAATGTAGCCAGATAAGCACAGTCCTGGGAGGAAGCTTTAAGTAAAACATATTATGAGTTAATGTCCATCACATGTCCTTCTTAAAAGGGTTTCCTGGATCTGACAGCATATTTAGCTTGCAACAAAAATATAGCTTGTATGCATATATAGCTTGCAACAAAAATCAGTAGCTAGTATGCAACAGAATATTTAGATTTAAAATTTTTCATTTTTATTCATTTAGACGCTGTTTACTTTGTGTTGTTGATGTGCCATGATAATTACATATACCACCCATGTTTACATATACCACCCATGTCCTGCAGCTCTGGCATAAATCCCTGTTACATCTTCATTCAAATAACATCATTTTTGTGTCTTAACAGAAGCCTGCTGGCTGTGCATTACAAACTCCTTGAGAACATCACTTATAGAATCCATAATACACATTCCACAGGGAGGCCACAATGGTTCTGTTTTCAAACAAAAAAAAGTAAAAGGTTGACTTTCAACGATATTTCATGATAAAGTCTCTGTTTCATTTTCAAAGATTGAAAAAAACAGAACATATGACCCTCCCAACAAGTCGTTTCTGTCACATTTGTTCTAAAGTGTTACAGCATGTTTAAAAGTATCACCATTCTGCTCAAGGAGGCTAATTCTCCAGTTTTTGAAAAAAGAAACATCCGGTAGATTTGGGGATGCATGTTTTGAATTCTTATCTGTATTTATTTAGCTCATGACTTCCCTCATGTGAAGCAAATAACGTTGACTATCTCATAAAAAACAGTGTGTGTCAAGGTCCGGGATATATGAGACAGTAGGCTAACATTCGCTACTCGTAGCTGACATGTTCAATGCAATGGAACTATGCAGGGGTGAAGATTTAAGTGTCAAGGCCTGACCTGTCCAATCCACGACTGTATTATGTGTTTTATGGAACACGACATCATATGTCTCATCTTCTGACTACTATTCTAGGACAGGGTCAGGGAGTGGCTTGTAATTCTTAGTACACTTGGGGAAAGAACATAAATTAAGTCATGCTGCTTTACCTTTATCTAATTTCTGCAAGAATGAACAAATTGGATTTTAATTGATTTCGGCAGAGGCTTGCCAGATAACAACACAAGGACTAGGTGACTTGTGTTACATTGCAGTTGCAAATTGAAAAATAACCTGTCACGGTCTTGGAATAGTGCAGGGAAATGCTACCTTCTACTTCAGCTTTCATGGGTAAGAATACCTACATCACACTGGTAGTCATTCGCAAAACAATTTAAATGTTGAGTACTTATTTTAGTAATTGGCATGTCTGGTATTTTGGTGGCATTTTGGCTTAGTGGGTACTGACACACCCTCCCACCTCCAATCAAACCATGGTTTTCCCCTGGAGTCAAAAGACATGGTAGGATAATTGCCATTTCTCAATTGTGCAAAATGTTGGATTGTCTATGTGCCCTGCAACAGACTGCCATCCCAGCTTTGTGTCCTGTGCTGCCTGGCACAGACTACCAGACCAGCATAAGCAGTTAGAAACTGGATGAATGCCTTGTTATTGTGTGTAATGGTGTATGCTGATAATGGCATATCAATCCGCATACAGTCAGAAGCACTGACTTACATTTGCGCCATTTTGAAGTAGGAATTAGACTATTATTGCCAATAGTTTTGGTCATTGTTCGAGTATCGTGTTTTATGATAGCTGTTGACACATCTACGTGCTTTGTTAACCAGCTTCGATGCTTTAATTTCTTCATGCTATTTTAAGTGGGAAAAAAAAGAAAAACTATTTAATAAACTCTCGCCTTCGCCCCACACAAAGTTCAGACTTCCCCAGCCATGGGCTCCTGGTAACAGAGCGAAAACAACTCTTGCAAACTTCAATGAGGACTTTCGGTGCAACGCCTCTCCGCGAAGATTGACAAGCCCAACGACCAATCAGCCGCGCCGTCCGCCGGCACTGGCGAATCACAGCGAACTGCAGGCGAGCGATTCTGTTTCAAGACTGGTTGGTCTGTGCAGGTAAGTGAACATGGATTTCACACTTTGACATTCTGGGAAAAAAAAGATATTATTATGCATGTGGCCGCCGTAAAAACTAATGCTACGCACGATAACGACTGAAGAACAGAAGGAAAGCCATGTTCAAGCTTTAAAATATTGTGTGGCTGAAATAAATTTCTCTGAGTACTTTGCCGTGGCTTGAAGTCAACAGGCCAACGTAGTAGTTCGATAGAGTATGTATGGCAAATAAGGTAGGCAGTTCATTCAAATAATACACAGTTATCTTTAACTCGCAGCTAATGTAAATTGAACTGTAGGAGAAGCCAGGTCAAAATATAATGCATATTCATTCCTAATACCTCGCTGTCAAAAAGCATTTTTGCATTGATTAACTCGTTAAATATATACGGCAGCGGGCTAGTACAAAGGCCGTACACAGCTAGCTGGCCATAACAGTTTGCAGAAATGCTAACTACAGTTAGCTAGGTTCTTGAAACTTCTTTTAAAAAATAATGTTTGGTTGGCTTGTCTTTTTCCGAAAAAGTGTGCGGAGTTGAAGGTGGTCGGGTCGTCGAATAATGCTTTAAGTTGCCTTAAGTAAGACGATTCCTGTGCACATTCAGTGGTTAGATAATATACCAAGTTGTGATGAAAGGCACAAGGCCAAATGTGTCGAGTTTAATAAGAGAAAATGTCTATTAGTTATCCGTTTATCGAGAAAATGAACTAGTCATGAATGTAATCGTATATATTTTACTCATTTGGCCGGAAATTGGCCGCGATATTTCTTATGCCGATGATATTTTTTGTCAATGTTAACGTTAGTTTTTAAAATAAATTTAAATTCAATATATATATATAGACCGTTAAATCAAGATTAAATAATCGTTAATCGACATTAAAATTAACATTAATGGAGAAAAAACGTTGAAATCCGACATATGGCGTTGTTCTAACATTGCTTAAGCAGCAGTTGAGGTCCATTCCTAATTTTTGTCTGATGATCTTCGCTCCCATATATGTTGGTTTAAAAACAACAGATTGTAATATCGTCCTGTAAATTTTAATTGGTAGTATGTGTCACCTTCATCATAATCTCTTGATGTACAGCTGAACGTGAAAAATACAAAAACTTTGGTATTATGATAAAAAATAAAGCTAAATGCTTGTGCAGTAATAAAAAGATAAATGTTATTTCCTAAATCTAAAATCACAGTTTGCTAAATATCGTTATGTAATATTTAAATATACCAATTACCCTATCATATTTAACAAATTAGCATCTCTTTTTAATCTTGATTTTGGCAACAATTTACTTGAACTCTTTATTTTGTGTGATTGTTTCAATTGACAACTATCGCTTGTAGCTAGCTACATCAATACTGAGTATATTCAAACAGTGAATTTAGAATTTTGAATTATTTTGCGGAAAATTTGACTTGATTGGTAATTGCTGGCCCTACACCAGTACACCTTTTTGGGATGTAGCACAGCTGACCATAATCTAATAGTAGCTAGCAATCATTGGCTATAACTTTACTTCTCTGGTATGCAACACAGTTTCATTAAGAAGTCGAATAAATTATGTTAATATACAAACTTACTAATACCGACTTTTTCCTTAGGCTTGCAGGACTGATTTCTATGGAAGACTCCCAACGCGCATTTTTGGATTGATATTGGATTTGGTCTTAAACCAGTAGACAATGGCTGCTAGATTACACAGGTATGAGTCTTGTTGAAATTTAACTGTGAAGATTTCTTCTGTCTGTGGTTAATCACAGTTTCACAAGAATGAGTACAACTGAGGCACAAAAGATCAGTGTTTTCCCAAATTTGCACATTTTTGGTTAATTTGCAAAATATCAATAGATGACAGCAGTCTCAGTTTAATAAACTGTACACATACGTTAGTACCAAAGAAAAGTAATATTATGCTATGAAGAAGTGTGGTGTAAATGTAGTATTGTAGTATTATGTGTATTATTAATACTTTACTAATCAGTTTCATTCAAATGTAATCAAATCACTCAAGTATTATTGCTATGGTGAAATCGATGAGCATCTTAAGGTTGCGTTGATAATGTCTGGAACTTTTCCTGGGTAAGTGGTTTTATTTTTTATGGTTTGTAAAAATAGGGCCCAATTTAAGTTAATATCACAGCTCAGCTTTCCGTTATACACTAAAAATCTGAGGTCTAGTGCTAATCCTCAAACGGCAGGGTAATATGAGCAGGAGAAAGAGCTGCCTTTCAGGGTTTTTAATGAAAGTCATTGGTCAGACAGCCGGCACAAATTTTACGGCTGTAGCTCCATTACAAGACCACCGATGAATTCAAAAAACGGCTTCGCTGAGGGCATCTGGGACACTGAGAAACATTAAATGAGTAGAGATGCCACTGCCCTTAATTTGGTGACATTTAGTAAGCGTCCGTGAAATCGTCAAATTCAAGAGTAGCATTTTTCATCCTGAAATGTCAAAATCTTTATGGAGCATTACTGGGAATGCAGGCTTCTCAGCAACTAATGGATGGACAGTGGACTCTGTGAAGTAACCAGAGTGTTTTTTTTTATTCATTAAGATACTTCAAATATTAATGTGAACAATATCCATTCAGTATAAACTTTCATAAGCAGAAAAGTATCTTTTTAGCAAAACACATACACAGATGGTGTTTATATAAATAATGTAAAAATATAAAGTAGATCATTACAGGGTATTACCTGTACTGCACACTAGAGGCAGATCCAGCTAGAACTTTTTGAATTTCTGATAAACCCCATCAGCCAATACCAAAAAACTACTACACCTGTTAAACTTGTGAAAATGCCATTAGATTTATTTTCCTCCAATTATTCAAAACTTTGCAGTGCACCTTTATAATACGTAAATAAGAAAGGGAGCACATTAACACATAAAGGAACCAAAGCAGAACAATACGGACTTAATAATGCATTAGGTAATTGTTTAAAGTATAGCTTCTTAGTTAGGCTTGACTGGCAGCAGAAATCAGTCATATGTGAGACGTGCTACTTTCTGAGTAAGGACTCAAACTAGGAATTTTTACAGGTTAAGTGTCAGATTCCATAACGTACGACTTTATATTGTAAAAAGCATGAATTTGCCATTAAATATTTGATCCTTTTATTGAACGATTCATTGGGTGATTTTTTTTTCTTTACAGAGAAAATTAAAAATGTTCATTCTAGTCATCAGTGTAGCATTTGAATAGGAAATCTTAGTTATCCTGAAAGGTTTGTATTTTTAAGTTTCTTTTCAGCTAACAAATCTTGAAATCATTATGCTGCTAATATTGCCTAAATAAACCAAAAACATATTTCTTCACATCAGAGTATGTTCAGTGCGGTGCACCATTTCTTTTATAGATCAGATAAGATTTATATTCACTCGATTTACCTATAGGATATGTAGAGAAAGAATACCGCACTGTACATATACAAAGGAGTGTCTACAGAAAAAGAAGGTATTTAATACAGTTGTCTTCCAATAAATCAGAATTTGTCCTCTGATGTTCCTACCACTATTTATTTTAACTTATTAAAATAAATTGCAAATCCTTTCAGGCACCTCTTTAACTGGATAAACTAGAGTTGAGCCTGTTATATACTGGAAAAAAAACAATGTCAGACTGTCAGGACATGTATAGTGGCTGTCTGCAACCAGATGGCGCATCTCCTGTTTTTAGATTAAAGGTATGCAGGATTTTCTGTTGCCTTTTACAGCTTTTCACTGCCCCGTGCTGCTCCCGCAATGACAGCAGTGGAGCACTGCAGTAAGAGCTCTGATGTCGAGCTCCCCCTACCGGTTGAAGTCGTCTTTCTTTTCACCTATTGACACATCCCTGTTAGTTGGCAATCTAGGGACATTTGCATACGCAGCGTGGTTAGCCAGGCCTTCCACGAATAAACTGGTAGGAATTAAGCCGAATAAGTTTGATTTTAAAGTTATTTTGTTGCGTAGGTCTTTTTAATTCTTAGCTTTGCAGCGCTAAGTTGAGAAAATTTAAGCCGGTTGCTTACGATGCTGCTTTACGATAATGAGCCACTCCCTTCCGGCGCAGTAGCGTGCACGTCAGTTTTACAGATGAAACAAAAGGCAAAAGTAAAAAAAAAAAGCGATTTCATGCGCAGAACGATCGATGTCGGAGTATTATGGCGGACGCTGTCAAATCGAGCGTCGTTTACGTCCGGCCTACAAACCGCGGGGTCCCCCTACCGGTGACGCAAAGAATCGCTTCGCGTCGTGCCCGCGCCCGCGCCCCCTCCTCCTCGCTCTAGCGGCGAGTATGAGGAATGTCTCCCGCCGCGGCGCTACTGTTCTCCTGCTCCGTGTTTGTCAGTCTCGAAATCCGAGGGAGAGGAGCGAGCCGCCATTTTCCGAGCGTCGCTCCCCCAGGAACAACAAAAAAACAACCCACGCAAACCGGGAAAAAAGGGCACCAGATCGGCTCGGGAGACGAGACTTTCGAAAAATCGAAAATAAAAGAAAATAAAGGTGTTGAAATACGATCGCGTCTGGACTGGAAAGCACCCTGTTTTCCGTGTCTTTTGTAAAGCTAGCTAGCTATCTAGCCATCTAACTCGATTTCTTACTCGTTGTTTCGCCCATTTCGCGACTCGAAGAGCAACAACGGCTGCTGCCGAAATCGGAGCTATTATACGCGGATCCTACTGGCGAGCGGTTTGCACCTTTACTGCGTTACATTTTTATTTTTTGTGTATGCTTTTATTTTCGTCCAAACTGCGGGGATTTGTTAAATTTCCTCGGACTCTGTTACTCATCACGTGGTATGTTCCTTTTTCTTTGTTACTTTAAACCGAGCAGCCTCTACATATGTGGGAAAAACTTAAAATGCCGAGAAAATTCATCTTAATCGTAAAACAGGCTGTTCTTAGACTTATTGAAGCAACTTAGCCGCCTACGTCGTTTCTTGCTTGGCCTTAAGGGTTATTCTGTAGCGGGCTAGTTTGCTATTAACTAGCTAGCGGTGTCCAGTTTTAAACTGGACCGCTTTCCTTGTCGTTTAGTCCCGCTGTCAGCTTCTTGCATTTATGCTAATTGGTGCAACGCTAGGAAACTTACTCAAAGTAAAAGAGTCCCTGCTTTTTTAAAAGCTTTTGCGCCTGATCGTTTTCCGTGCCGTGCATTCGGGTGTTGTTGGCTTGGACCCACGGTGTTTCCAAAAAGCTTTGTCCTTGAAAACGTTAAAATGAGTATTTAGCCTAATGCACGTCTCTGCGTTAACACACGCAACATGGCGAAAGTAATTTTTATATATGAGCATAAAGGCAGGCAGCGATCTTTCTCCTTTGGTACTGTACGGAAAGGTGTAATTGCGTGCATCTCCTTAGGTTTTAAAGTTGATCGTATGCTGCCTGTGGTATTTTAAATAGGATAGTAACCTTCTGGAAAGGGCTGGATCTTAATGAACTGAGCCAACTCCGCAGATGAAAGACAAGTTGTCCAATTTTCAGTCGTGCAGATTACCGCCGATGATCATAATGGCGCAAAGACTTTGAGGCGCCACGTTTTCGTCACATTTACAAATGAATTTTGGTTGAAGTGTCTTATCAGACACCTCAACACGCCCAAGGCTGGAGCCTTTTCGCCTGGCAAACAGAAGTACGACCGTATAAAACACGTCTCGTTTGTTTCTGGGGAATTCATTAAACCGTCTTTAAATATACCCGGCTGTATCAATGCCTCAGTTGTGCAGGAAATAAAAGCGTTTGGCGTGCAGAGTTTAGAAATCTCATTATGAATGGGGTTTGTTAATCCGGCGTTTCAAAGGATTTTTTATTAATATGTGACAAAGTGAATTGCATAATTGTAGCTGAGGATTTCTGTAGTGTACGTTCTTTACAACGTGATACCGCCGTGTTTGTGTATTATATAAATTAACTGTAAACGATAGTTTTGTCCTGTCAATTTGTGTATTTTCTGCTGGTTAGGAATTGTAGGTTCCTGTTCTTACTTCAAACACTTTGAATTCTTTGGTATTCACATCTGATGTTATTTGTGTTAACACATTGTGTAATATAGATATAGATACTATTACTCTTAGTATAAGAAATGTAATTAAATGTAATTAATTTCATGCAGTCAACATATAGTCTGATATATCTGTAGTAATGAGAAAATCCATGTAAGGGATTTCTTTTCCTGTATTCAATTGGATTGGTTTTGTTTATGGACAATTTCCGGTAATTGTGACTGAGTTTCCAAAAGGTAGTGTCATTTAGGGTTAGAAACTATGCTGATTTGGTGCACTAGTTGCTCGCCTTTGCTATCTCAAATATTTTGACTGAATTCCAGCAGGATCAAGCTTTGGCCATGATCTTGCCATAAAGTGATTTGTCAGTGAGATGAGGCTCAGTGCACCTATGCTTTTGTACCAGTACTGGTTTAAGCAGCCTGTTGCATATCCTTGAATTTTGATTTGGCAAGTTCTGGGGATTCCCAGAAAAAGATGGATCTCACTGTCGTGTCCTCAGTGTACAAGGCACAGATGGCCCTGTCCTTGGTGTAGGTGAGGATATGAGCTGTATGAAGTGAAAGCTTTAGTCTCCCAGTCCCTCATTTGGCAATGTTTCTGATTATACAGGCCCTTTAACTGGTAAGCAGAGCAGAAGAGAGAAGACTTTATAATGGTTATTTGTATAATTTTGTTTTATGATGCATGAGATCTGGTTAGTGCAGATTGATCTTTCAGAATATTTTACATAGTTGTAATTCTCATTTTTGTGAATATTTCTTGTCTTATGCTATAAAACAAATACCATTATGCTATATTTTACTCTGGGGGAAAATCATAGTTATGTTCTACTTGCAAATGTTTAGGTTTTCTACGTATTTGGGCAGAAGGAATAGCCAGATTCTGGTTAAGATGAATGATCCAACATACTATTCAACATGTAATATTGTCTCCATAACATTTCCCCCCCACAAGTCGCATCATCACTACCCTGCTGTCCAGGAATTCTGGTGATGTGTGAAAGGCATTGTCTGAGGCCATGGCGACATTTCCCTCTTAAATCATAGCATGGGCGGTTTTTTTGTGATAGTGCTGGGTCATCATACTGAAATTCAGTCCTGTTTGTTGATCCAACACCCACATGCCCTGCTGCTTGCCCCGAACAGCCAAACTCTCCCTAAATCCATCCATTTTGGGCTTATAAAGAAGAAGGATTTACAGAGCAGAATGGAGAACACAGAGAACATACTCTATGGTGGATGTATGTAACCTGTAGTACAATTCCAGTTACAATCCTGGTTTAAAATTACTTGTTTTTCACTGCATGGCTAATACTACTGTTACTATTCATTTCAATGTGTATTAACATTTAGACCACTGAATACTGTACTGAAACAGTGCACCTCATAGGTCATCTAGTGAACATCTTAAAATTGCAGCCTCGCGACTGAAGTCTTTCAGTGCACTATCTATTGTCATAGGTATCTTGGAATTCTTGGCAGACGCGCATAGTCATTCTGCTTCATTCTTGAACAATCTCTAAAATGACTGCAGTCTTGTGTAGGAGCAGACATGGCCACCTGTTGCTGCTGTCATGGTTTGCCTGTTGAAGAGTCTTGCTACAGTAGACAAGAAAAGGCATTGTTACTGCAAATGCCTGCAGACTTTCTTTTCATTCATAAGGGACAGTTAATACCCCTCCCTTATGGGTAATGCTCTTTTCCACCCTGCAAGCTGAAATTATTTTTTTAGCCAAGGTATACAGAGAATGCATTGTTGTATGTAGACTGTGTTTGAAGCTTTTAAAAGATTTTCCCTTGGTTTCTCTATAAGGTTAAACATAAAATGCAGCAGCCTCTATAGCACCCTATTGCTGTTTTGAGGGTTGGGTGTGAGTAGTTTACTTCTAAAGAGAAATCTCTCTCGTGGGAGAAAAAGTATATTTCAGAGGCTGGTCCTAGTTATGGTTTTGCAGGCAGATGTGAAATTAGGTGGCATAATCTAAGGTTGGGACAAGATCCTCTGTTTTTAATTTGTGTGCTCTAGGTTGATGTATTCAGTGCAGGGATTTGGTAGGACAACAAAAATGTCTAGATGATTTTTTGTATATTGCTTATATTTGAAGATTATTTCATTAGGAATTTTTGTGGCAAGTGAGTGACAGTCTGGAAGTGGAGTTCATTGAACAAGTCACCGTGGCAAAAGTTACCAGCCTCATAGACTTCTTTTCCAACCAAAACCTTTTACCGAGATAGTTTGTTCTTCATGTTATAGCCTTCACAATGTGTTACGTCTGGTTTTGCTGCAGAATGTACTCCCACAATGTTCAGAATTTGATGTGTTTCATTGCTGGATATGGGATTATCATCTGGATATGGGATTATCATCTGGATATGGGATATGTGTGATTGTTCTTATTACCTTATTATTATTATTATTATTACCTATTTAGCTGAAGCTTTACTCCTAGTGACTTTCCATCTTATGATATTATAGTTGTATTGCCTATGTTTGGCCCCGTGTAATCTGCTTTTAATCCTGTGTGTATAACAACAAGGCCACCCTTATACCTTGACCGAGCTGTTTCATGGTCACGAGTCCAGCTCCCATCATCGCTATACTGCATGCGCCATCGCTTTCAGGTCCATCGCACATCAGATAGCAGCTTTACCTCCACCTATGCTAGAATTTCACGATCAGCACAATTATAAGACAAATATGCCCGTCTAGGCCAGACCATTTTCTCTTTCTCGCTTTAGAGATTACGTTTACAGTCTTAAAGGACCTTGAAGTCTGACAGAGAACAACAGCTTGCTTGGCTGTTTGTAATTAGCAAAGTATTGCATTAAGAAAAGTCATGGAGATGGCTAGTTATTTGTATTTCCAAGACAGCCTGTTAGGAGCTCTTTCTAATACAGAGTATAATTTTGTTCCCAGCAGTAATGAATATAAAATTTTTTGAAGGATGAAAACTGCAGGTAGGACAGAATGAAAGCCTGATAAAAGACTTTCGTGCCAGTCTGCCACTGGAGTTTTGCTGTTTTTTTCCTCGCTCCTAAGGACTTCCATGTTTTTAACAGTGGCTTTCTTTCAGCTGCTTGTTTCATTCTAGAAACTAGGTGCCAGTGTAGGCTGCACGCATTATATTCTTGCTGTCTTTACATCAGTCATTTTGTTGATGCTGTGTTAAAATTTATTGGCTAAATGTGACCATCCATCTCGAGAAATCCCTCTTGGTATTACTTATTCTGTGTCCGCCACCACGCTAGTTTTCATTAGCCATATACATTTGCCAATGTCTGGATTACCCTCAGTAAAAAGCTGACAGCCATTGATTCTTGTGAGCTTTGCATTTGACTGTCATTTGAAGTCCTGAGAAAGTCATGACGGTTCTCCCTGGGGCCCTTTTTTTGTGCTCCAGCACCCCTGGAGGCATCGTTGGCACCCCCCAGGTCGGCTCTCTCTTAACCAAATGTAGCTGAATCAAATGTGATTTCAGTATTTAAGATGATTCATGGTTAAATATACTCCATAACAGCAATGCGCAGTGTCCAAAAACAAAGAATCGCAGTTTGGCTGTTCCGCAATTTTTATGATCAATCATAGCATCTTAACTCATCTGCTAGTACTGATTATCCTTACATTTGGATTGGAGTTTCTGACCTGTGATAGTCCAGACAGGAATGTTCAAATGTTCAGAGAAGGTTAATCCCAAAAGTTGTTACTAGAAGAATATTTGTTTGGGGTACATAGAAATTACTCTAAATTAAT
Source organism: Mormyrops attenuatus (assembly GCA_026777985.1). Taxonomy (NCBI): domain Eukaryota; kingdom Metazoa; phylum Chordata; class Actinopteri; order Osteoglossiformes; family Mormyridae; genus Mormyrops; species Mormyrops attenuatus. The sequence goes on along the minus strand of JAODKC010000048.1, from coordinate 12,734,927 downwards.
AATGGCTATAGTGTAGCTCTTGGTCAGTTGGAATACAGTGACACTCTGCACTGCATGTTGAACCAGTTGAGTAATATGTTGAAAAGTAAACATGATGAATACAGTGGGTGCTCTTGGCTTTTATTATTGAAGCATTGGAAATTTCCCATGTGAATGCTAGATATGCCATCTGAAAGTCAAGGTTTAAAACTGCCTCTTGAAAATATGATATATAAAACTAGTGTTACCAAAGTACCAGCTCAGCTTAAATTATTTCCTATAACTCTACAAATATCACTTTACACTATCTATATGTTTTACATCACCCAGCAAACAAAGACTTCATGCTTTGGTGTTATAGCGATTGTGTTCAGACTGTAAGACACTGGGTTTTGTCACTTGTCTAACAAAATACAGTACATTTTGGTAGTAGAAGTGCAAAAATCTACATTGTGATTATGGAAGTGCAGTTTGAAAGCTTGCCGTTTCCTATGATGTCGAAGCATCGGATGTATGAGTAACATAGTCCAGATTTTATCATTTAAATTGTAACTTTTAGCAGTTAGTTTGTGCTACTATTCCACTGACTATACAGGAAGGTTCTGTTGAGGGTGAGGTGAGAGGTTTCCTTTTCCCTCTGACTCCAAGCTCTCACTGTAGGAGGTTGGGATTGTGGAGGAAGTGCTGTGCATTGTAATTAACTCTGCCTTTTTTTTTATTGCGCTGTCCACCATGACTGTAAGAGCCCCCCCGCCCCCCCAGTGCCTGCGCAAAGTTCCACAGGCAGGAGCGGTTTCATTTGTTCACAGAAAATGACACATTAACCTGGCTGTGGGTCATAAAAATCTTTCCAGAAGCCCAAACTTCCTTTTTCAAGTTGGAACTGCTTGAATCCAAAGAACTGAGATGGAAGGTCATTTTGCACACACAACTGGAGATCCTGGTGGCCCTTCATAATCAGTAGACACTAGGGCTGTAATGATACACTTATTCGTCATGCGCCAGTCATTTACATCATTTTTGATTCGCCGCACACAATGAAACAAATTAATACATTTCTTGACACGGCTGGAACTTAACTTCACAAGTCGATGTTCAACATGGAAAATATTATGCTAATTGTGGCTTTAAGTTGGTTACAGCTAAAGCTGGTTGGTCATAAATGGCAGTTTAACATTTTGGTTTCCCAATAAATAGCACCAACACTGGAGAGAGAGTAGTTGATATGACCAAGACCATGTCAGCTCTGTTATACTGAACTCTGCTGTGTTGCTGGAAACACATCCAACATGCCAACTCATTTGAGAACATCGTCCGAGTATGTACAACTGCAGTAAGGACGACACTGCCTCTGCAAGTTAGTCTCCCCGTGGCATTGAAGGTGTTTTTTTCCAGGAAATACCAATCGGAATAAAGAAAATTATTATATTATTATAAAATTACTATGACTATAGGGGTGTTTATTGCTGCAGCTATATGTGCCATATAGCTATACTCTGCAATAGAGAACAAAGGATTTAGTTCATTATGATTTTTATCATCAGAAGTGGAGATTTCAGGTCCAGAGAGTACAAATCCAGACCATGATTTTGTTTCAACCAACCAGTTGACTATAAAGAGTCACAGTCACAGAGAACTCAACTGGTTGGTTGAAACAAAATCATGATCTGGATTTGTACTCTCTGGACCTGAAATCTCCTTCTGTTTATTATGTAGTTTTACATATTTGTTTTTGCAGTGTGTAGATAAGTCTTAGATATTGTCACATTGTCTTTTCTTTGCAGTTCCTTATTGTTTGTGCGTGCAGTTTTAATAATAATAATTTCAAAACCAAAACTCAGGTTTTTAAATTGTGTACCATTGCACCCTAGTACAGATATACCACTGAATAGTCTTGTTTTTACAGACCAAAACACCTGTCGTCTTTCATTTAATTTAAGACTGCATGATTTAATTCATCGGTTCATGAAAGATTTCATTCGTAAATCCCGGAAAACATCGTCTGTCATTTCAGACTCCAGCTGTTGAATATGTACAGATTTACCAGTATTTCATGATTTCTGCTGTAGTGTAGGCGGGTGGATGCATGCCTACATTGAGTTTACACAGTTTCTGTCTGCACTGCAGTGGCTTGGTGGCGTTGGGCTTCATGGAGCTTTGGATGAGAGCACTATTGTGCAGAGCTGTCTCTGCTAGTTTAGGGAACCAGGAGTCAATTTTATAAGAGAACAAGAACATTAAAGGGGAACTCCAAGAGGAGTTTGAACATAGTGTCAAGGACCCTTTCTCTTAGGCTCAATAAATAATTCATTTTTTCTATAGGTGATGGTGTAGCTGTTTGGGGCATGAGCTCCTGACCCAAGGGTATCTGTTTATGTCCCAGTAGGGGCCCTTCAGCATGATAATTAACCATAATTTGTGTAGTAAAATACCAACTTGGGGGGGGGGCAGCTTTATAAGCTAGGCTGCTAAGTTTGATTAGCCAACATTGTTTTGCAATTTTAAGGATTTGGTCCGTAAATTGCCATGAAAATGGGTCGGTGTGATTTTAAAATGAGTAACTCCGGTTTGGTGTAAAACGGCGAGGCCATTGATTGGCACCTGCAGTTCTTCATTTATGTTTGTGCTAAAGGTTACCTTTAGAGAAACATAGAAGTGCTGGAGTGTCTTTCTGCAGAACGAGAACTTCATTTCCCACAGTTCTTTTTGCAGCACACTTAGCGATGCATTTATCATGCAATTTTCAGCATGATGTTTTCCCCGTGTGATTGCCTGTTCGTCTCATTAAAGATAATGCGGAGATGTAGTCATATCCGTGTTAATACGAGGAAAAATGACCCCGTGGGTTTCGGTGGTAAAAAGTTTAGCTGTCTCAGTAGGAATTGGGAGCATGTAATGTTCCAGGATGTTTTTCTCTGGTATTAATTTATCACAATTCACCCCATCTCTCTTAGTCCTTTTATGCTTCTTTGTTAATGATATTAAATATGAGAGGTTCTATTTTTGTCCTATGCCCCAGTGCTACCCTTGGCCTTACTTACCCTTGTTAAATTTGCCTTGATTAGCTAAGTACAGTGTTGTGTGGGGGGGTTACATTTGGATATCTGCAGATGCAGAGCTTGATGAACGGTGAGCCACACAACTAGTCAACCCGAACATGATTAGTTCTCATACACCTACGGCACCCCATTGTGATTCGTTGTCAGGTCCCTGTGATTTCCCTGGGGGTGGAGATGAACCATGAGAGGATGCTTGTATTAGGATACCCATTAGCTGTCTTTGTAGTCTGTCCTATTGAACAATATCATTGACTTTTTTTTTTTTGCCCCCATCTCTTGGCAGGCTGTCTTCTGGTGGGGCAGTAGGTGGGTGGTGTGGTGCTGGCCTCAGCACTGAGAGAGGCCGCCGCGCCCATCTCCCCGCACTGCATGGCTGCGATGGCACCCGCGCTCACCGACGCGCCGGCCGAAGCTCACCACATGCGCTTCAAACTGGCCCCCCCATCCTCCACGCTGTCGCCGGGCAGCGTGGAGAACAACAGCAACGCCAACAACATCCTCGTCGCCAGCAATGGTTCCGTCAAGCGCCGTCCGTCCCTCCCCGCCAGCGAAGAGTGCCCCCGGGACTTCCGGGGCAGCGGCAAGGAGGAGCCACTAGTGACCTCTTACCTGTGCTCTGACATGACTTCTGTTGCTTCCACAAAAGACTCCCTCAAGATTCAAGGCGTCCTCATCAAGCAGTCAGTCCTTAAGACCCAAGGCATCTTGCAGTCCCCCTATTTCAGCGGCGACGACTTCTTGCGCAGAAAGCAGACACTGGAGCGCTCCGCCGACCAGCCGAAGGGCTTCATGAGCGCCGGCGTCCAATCTGCCGCCCCCCAGGTCCCTGTCAATGGCCTGACCAAAAAGCTAGCCACCCCCAGCGCCGAACAGGACGGTGCTTCGTTAGTGAATGGGAGTAGAACCCCTGCCAGCCCTGACACCCCTCTGCCGTCCACGACAGAGGCTCGTAAGAGTGACCTGGCGGTTTGCGTCTTGCACAAGGGAGGAGTGGAGCAGAGACCCACAGACGTTTCTACGGGCAATGACCCAGAGCAAACCGATCCACCCTCGCCCTGCGCAGACGCAGCCCAGGAGCACCCAACAGAGAGGTCGCCCAAACATCAGCCGTCGCTTGCCGCAGCTGAAGGGGAAGTGGCTTGCGACGGACCAACCATGCCCAACGCATTCCCTCTCCCCCCACGCAGTTTGGACCTCGAGATATCGGACAGAACCCTGCTGAGCCAGAACCGGCAGAATGAGATCAAGGGGCGGCTGCACCGTCTGCGCAAGCGGTTGCAGGTGGTGCAGGCCAAGCAGGTGGAGCGCCATGTCCAGCAGCAGCTGAGTGGCTTTGTGCAGACCGCATTAAACAAGTCAGATGGCCCGCGTAACCGCAGCCACGCCGCTTCCCGCCAGGGGGTGGCGCAGCGCTGGCCAGCAGATGGCCTTGGTTTGTTCCTGAAGAATGGCTCAGTTTGTGCCGAGCTCGAGCGTTTCGTCCTGAACAGCAGCACCCTGCTGCGCGCCGCCGAGGACGCCTTCGATTCGGACGTGACCGAGAGCAGCTCGGGCGGAGAGACGGACGTGGAGGAGGAGGAGCTGACCAAGGTGGACGTCGAGCAGCGACATGTCCCACTGTGAGTACCAGCGAGGGGGCTCGGACCGGGCAGCGGAGACTTACGGTGATCCTCCCCGTTAAGCAGAGGTGGTCAGGGAGCTTCAAGCAATAGGTGCCCTGGTTGTCATTTGAAACAAATACACTGAGACTTTATTCAACACCTCAGGCGCTGAATTGATATATTGTGATGTTTTCAAGTGCAGATGACAGAATGGCCTCAGCTAAACTTGTCCAGATTTTACTTGAAGTTTACTTAAATCCACTCCCAATTTTATTAATTCAATTTTGCCTTAAAGAAATTTTGTAAAAAAGTGTAATTAGTGGTTAACCAGGAAATGCTGTAAATGAATAATGTGATGTAGCCCCTCCCCCCCCAAAAAAAAGTGTGCCCTCTTTCCAATTGAAACATTTTGGGTGTTTTTAACCCTAGAAAGCCTGGAAGTATGCAAAAAAATCTCTCCTACTTGGCACTCATTTATTCACCTGTCTATTTTACTGGGGCAGCTTGGGTGATGTAACTTTCTCAAAGGCATTACAAGGACCTGAACAACAAATGTAAGGTGAATAGTCCATATATGCAGTCTGTAGGCTGCGCCATTTCATTTTAAACCATTTTCATGTAAAGTAAATCTGACATTCATTTTTTTTGCTCTTCAGAATTTGAGGATTTTTAAAGTAGTAGTAAACAAATTACTAGAAGGTCTTTCTTGATAGATGGTTATAGATGAGATTATTTTATCATTAAGACTGGTGCAGTTGGGCTTTGTTGTGCAGTAGCAACCTTGGCTGCTTTGAGACTTAAAAAGCTTGTTGATATTGTCATAGCTGCTGATTACCCGATAGTCCTGGCTCAGACAGGTGGACTAAGGAAATTGTTGAATTTGAATGCACAATATACACAGCTCGTCAGTATTCATGCAGGTCTTTCAGCTGCATGCACAAATGATCTGACCTGGGTTGAATTTTGTGTGCCTTTCTGCTGTGAACCTTAGAACACAGAGAGTGATTGGCTGGGAAATGCAGTGTGAGAATGTGTGTCAGTGTGCAGAAACATCGATAAACACTGCTGACCTGAAACACAAAAGTAGAGATTTTGGAGCTGAGAACGGCTGAATGCTCAAGCGTGTTCGGTGAATTTAGGGTTAGCAGTTAGCATGAAACATGTTTCCATGTCCAGCTATAAATCTTGGTAGATAACATTTATTTGCTTTGGATGCTTGCATAGTGTGACTTTCAGCCTGGCTGTGTTGAAAATCAGCTGGATCACTGCTAATTAATTGTGCTTCTCCAGAAAAAGCATTTAGCTATGAAAATGGATCATTTTATTGTTCTTGAAAAATAGGTTCGCTAAGCAACAAAATACTGTGTAAATGAAGTGTTTTATATAAAATGTCATATGGGCTGTACCCTTAGGTGGAAAGTAAATTATAGTGCTTGTCTGGTTATTGAATTTTTGTGTTTTAATCTTTCCTGTCTGTTGTAAATTAGTTGTATGACTCAGGTGGTAATGTTTTTGAACACTTCAGGGTTCATATATCCCAGAAGGCATTTTAAATGTTGCCTGAAAGCAGTGTGTTAGTTGTTTTTCTGTACAAAAATGATATTTAGGTGTCCCTAAATCGTCTCTAGGTGTTTGACTTTTTTTGAACAGCGAGAGAAACTGAGATGTGGCATATGAAATACCAGACTTCACCACATGTATTTCTTGCAAAGGTGGCAAAATCCTGCAGGCTGTCTAGGACATTTAAGAAAATCTAAATTAGGGATTGATGCGCAAGCATGTCTCATTCTGGACCCTTACATGTGTATTCTTCAGTTTATTGCACGTAGACATGCCGATTTCATGCAGATTTTCAGCACGCCATGAATTGTTACATATACCTTAGGTGCCAATAACTTGAATGGCCAGGAATTACATGCAGATTACAGGCTGTGTATGTTTGTGGGGGTGTGGATGATGCACTTTAATGTGAATCAAAATTAGCCAACACGCAGCTATCACCAGTTTGGTATTTCCTTTCATTGGATCTTAGTTTCGCTTTGTCCTGATCTATTTATAAGGATAGAAATCCCAAAGAAGGGCAGTATGCTGGCTCAGTGGGTACCCCTGTTGGTTCACACCTCCAGGGGTTAGCCGTTTAAACGCAGCCCCCGCCTTTTGTGTGTATGTGAAGCTTGTATGTTCACCCCGCGTTCGCAACAAGTCATTGTCTTGTCGTCCATGGCGGCACATGGCTGCTGCGTGTGGTTCCCCTGCTAGCTTCAGAATCCGGTGAGGTTTTTTCATGTTGTTTGTTCAGTCAGCATACCTGTTAAATATAAAATGACATTACAGGAAAGTCCCTTTTTCTTTTTTTTGGCTATTAAAATTGAAATCCCCAACCCGAGCATCTTCTCATTTCACACGCTCATTCTGTGCATCGGATTAGCACCCTGGGGAGGAGCACTGGCCTAAATTCTTCTTTTGGCCTGTGAATCGGATATTTTTACATGCCCTACCAGGCTTGGTGTGAAGATGATAGTAACAAGTATCATAGCACAAAGTCACGTTATACTGCTCTTATTAGGAGTCAGGGCACTAGCTGCCTGGATATTATTTTATTTTTTTGTGGGGGGGGGGGGGGGGGGGGGGGGGGGGGGGGGGGGGGGGGGGGGGGGGGGGGGGGGGGGGGGGGGGG
>JAODKC010000048.1:12708442-12721347 GCA_026777985.1 Mormyrops attenuatus | reverse complement strand
TTTTCATGATTCTACATGGCGATTTCAGCGAGATATAAACGGAAATAGATGAGAAAGATACGCGGCATCGCCGACGACGCCGTCGTCCCCAAAGGGTTAAAGAAGTAGCCTGTTTCGACTATGCAGCCCTCTCTGCTGAGAAGAGGTTTGACTTTTGATTTTTCACTTTTTTTTTTAAATTTAATAATCATTAGAAATCCTCTTGGAAGCTCCTCAAATGAATTGTCTGAAGTAGCTAAGTTAATTTCTAAGAATATAAATCTAGAATGGTTAAAATTGGCATAGGAATTAGACTATACCCTCTTTGTATACTTTCAAAATCAGACTCCGCATTTCAGGCTGAGCCCGCCGAGCTGGGCCAATGAATGTTCAGTTGGTAGATCCCCAATCAAATTGTCATGTGAAGCATCGCCGGAGCCAACCAGGAAGGGCCAGTTTTTCTAAATGTTGCACTTTCTAATCATTAATTCTGAGGTGCAGGAATACACTGGCAAGTTCAGCTGGTTTTCACAGATTTTTTTTCCCCTTCCCCTAACATCTCCAGGAACTTTGGCACAAATATTTGCAGTATTTTGTTGGCTAAAATTTATTTTGTAGCCCTGGGTCTGCTTAAAAAAAGTTCCGTCTTCATTTGTGTTAAAAATGTGCTAAAAAAAATGTGGCTTTGGGGCCATTATAGTTAATATAAACATCACAGCTACCACTAAGATGAAATATTTTCCACAGACACCAAAAATTCGAACATCATTTGTCACTGTGTTCTATGCTTTTGTGCTCTGCGACCTTGGATACTTGTCATGAAGTGCAACCTTGATGAAGAAAAATTTGGAGTTTTTGTATGCTTTATATGTTGTATGTAATGTGTGGAGAAACGCAGTATACATACACAATGAATAGATAAACAAGAGAAGCACCACTTGCGTTTAATCTAGTGTAGTTTGCCACGGTTCATCTAGGCCGTTTGTTTTAGTAGCTTTGTATCTAGTTGTTGCTGCTCTTTATACTGTCTTTGTTTTCAATGGATACATTACTAGATCTCCAACTGACGATAAAAAATGAAAACGAAACAAAAAATTCTTTGTTTAGTGTCGTCTGTAGTGTTTTTTTTCTTCCAGATCCGAGAAGCCTGCTGTGTTTTGGTCCTTCATGTATTTGTACTTCAGAGTTGTCTGTGCGTGCCTGTCCTCCATTTCTTTTTAAAATACAATCTGGATCTCAATGCTTTTGAAAAGACATTGAAACTGAGATGTGTTGCTTACCTTTTAACATGAAGTTTCTGTTCTTTCTGTTTACATTTATCTGGGGAACCCAGCCTTCTTCAGGGGCAGGAGTGTCCCTAGTGTACGTAGGTGGTTGGCCTTTCAAATAGTGACAGAAGTTCTCGCTACCATAAATCTAACATGCATTCATGTGAATCGTCTTTGTCGACACATGCATGTTTTGGGCTAGTGCAGCTAGCTTTGTTTACACAGTTTCCTGACACTGGTTTGTTAAACTACAAAACCAGTTCTACTGAACTCACTCAATGAAATGTGGGTGTATATGTCCAGGAATTTTCTCTCCTCATGTATATTTTCAGATTAGCCAATTTAAGGTGTGTGGTGATTTCTTAAGACCCCCATCCGTCTTCCTTCCCCCAACACGGATCATTTTATCATCCTTGATGTTTAATGGCAGATCGGTTGATTTCTCTAACCTTTATGACTGGAAATCCCCAGCAGTAGGCCCTAGGTGTTCTTCAGCTTCCTCACCTGTCTTTTGTCTGCAGGAGGCTTGGCCATATTGTCTGTTTCCATAGCCTTTTCAGATAATTGACACGACAGGGGAGAGTGGTATATTTTACATTTTTATGAACTGTTGTTACTTTCCATCCCTGTCTGCGGAGGTCAGTAACCTTCTCTACAATACTCTGCCTTTCATCTTGCTGACAATGAATTTCAGTGTTGGTTCATTCCATTTTTATCGTATTCCAGAGAGATTGCAGATCCTTGCAGGTGGTTTCCATGCTTCCGTAAGCCTGTGGTGAATTTTCAGATCTGCTGTGTTTATGCTTTTGTCTCCCCTTGTTATGTGTGTTAATATTAGAGAATAGTAATGATTCAAGCGCGTCTATAAAGAATGTATTCATTTGCCATATACAGTGTTTTTGTTTTTGAATTTGTAATTCATATTTGAATTGTTTTTAAATTGATAAGATTTAGCTCAGGTTTTTTTTTAATAGTTACATTTATGAATCCTCAGGGGTGTGAATAAGATTGAGAGCACTCTGTTGGTGTCTGGTGCTTGTGCATTATATAAGGCGGGGTGGGAGGGGGGACTGAATGTGTCACTTTGCCGCTGTGATTCAGGGAAACTTTGTGTCAGTTGGGCCCAGCCTTCTGCATATGCAGAATGAACGCTGTTCCAGGTTTTGTAATCCCCTTTATACTCAGACTTGTTCTCACTAAGCCTTTTACGCTCGATTGTAGGAGGCGTAGAGACACGGCGAGGATCTCGCAATCTCTCAGGCCGAGCCGCTCACGTTAAGAGTCAAACGTAGCTGAAGGGAGATGGGTACAAGCCAAACCATGAATGACATCTATGGTCATGTTTAATTTAAGAGATCTGCAGTGTGTCGGCTTTTGAAGACTGAGTGAGCTGTTGCACTGTTTCCTGGCTATTTTCTGTTTTGTTCAAAGCAGACTTTAAATATTCTATTTCATTGCAAATCAATATTCCGTCGATTTTGCCTTTTAACTAAAGGGTTGACATGCATGGGGTTTCCTTTTCAGGTGGAGGCGGGCCGAAGGGCGATACGCTTTGGAGCGGGCGTCCATCATTTGCCACTGGAACTGGCTGCAGGCCCAGGTTTCCGACTTGGAGTACCGCATCCGTCAACAGACTGACATCTACCGGCAGATTCGCTCCAACAAGGTCAGTGCAGGGACACGGGTCACCAAGGCAACTGAGGGTCTCACTGGTTGTGGTGAGATCAATAGCTCACCATCACGCGAGGCTTCACGGGGTGGCTAGACGTCTCGGTGTTGTGTGACGGGGAACCAGTTATTCAGGTTCTGTATTTGCATTTTTGACCTTCAGTTACAGCACTGTTTCTGCACTCTGGTTTTACTGTACCTTCCTTCGTTTAGGCCTGCAAAAAGGTAGATAATTGGATCCTTGCAAGTTGTATAACCAGCAGCGCTTTCAGATCCTGTGCATCGTCACACCCGTGGCATCTTTGTTTAGTTGCAGGGTGGCCTATCGGTATATTATTTTAAGTTTAAAGATCTGTTGTGATTTTTAGGCTGATTTAGTTCATGATATACTATTGTATCCCCAGAGAAGAAATTTGTCATATGTCTAGATAAAGCAGTCCTTAATGCTTTGAGTAAAAACCCGGCTTTCCTGTAGTAGAACTCAACTCTCCCGTTGTTCTCCTAACCTTCAAATTACATTTGTGTATTTACTGTCTTGAGAAACAATGGAAGACTGGAAAGTCATACTTTTTTTAGGTCATAACATAAATATTCTGTTGCAAATAACTATGGTAGCGCCTCTTTGGAAGGGGAAAAAAAAGCTTTTGTCTTTATTATCTCGGAACACCAACAGGCTCAGCGGTAATCGCGAAGGTCACCTGACTCATTCTGATGTGGCGTTAATGTTCTGAGCAGTCTTATTCAGAAAGGGCTGTTGGGTATGTGGCCAAATTAGATTACTAATTAGAGGACTGATTGGCTGAAGAGTCCTCACATCTGGGTTTGAACAGCTGACCTGAAGTTTATCCCTCAAACCTGCGTACACACTGGCCCTTCGCGGATAAGAGTGCCGAAACCTGTACTATAGTCATAGAGATGATTTATAGATTTTGTTTGACTGGTGTCGTCACATTTGTCCCTACAGGGCACGGTAACACTTGGGGAAACTGTAGCGTGTGATGTGTCCACGGAGGATGGCATGAAGTCAGAGCCAATCTCTTGCCCGGTCACACGAGTAAGGACCTTTCAGATTGACCTTTGCCGTTATCCATGTTCTTTAATATGAGCTTTTCAAGATATGGGTACACTGGAGGGGAGAGAGTGGAATGTTGCATCTGTGAGACACCTGAAGTGTTGAATAAGTTACACAGCATTCAGGGCTTTGGATCTGGCCGGTTTTCTGTAATTCTGCCAGGCTGACATAATATCACCAATCACTGCAGGTCTTACAGAAATATTTGCCATTGTCGTTGCCTTTTATAAGACCGTCGCCTGTTTAACACTTAAAAATAACACTCATTCTATAATATTTTTGCTTAGGTGTTTTAGGTCAGTTCTTTAGATTCATAAAGCATGTGGTCTTTAGGTACTGAATGGCCAGGCTTGCTGTCTGTGGGTCAGTGGTTCAGTTCCCAATCCAATATTCCATGCTGTGGCAGATAGGCTATAGACACTGGCTTTATGCATGCCTGTGTGTCCCCCGCTTCTGGGTGTACATATACGCTGCCGTGTCTAAAAAAAGATAAAGCTGTCGGTCGCATCCCCTTACTCTGCAGGGCATCAAGGTGTTACGTGTCCTGCGGTGTTTTCTTTTCGCTGCCATTTTTCCCAGTCACATTCTGTGTGCTCTATGTTGTAGAGCTTCAAGAAGGGATTCATTTCATTTCTTTCCAGTTGTACGGTATTATTTAATATTAAGTACAGTGTAGGAGGATAAATGAAGGTTAATTCATCCTGATATCGAAAATGATACTTGTGCAAGAATTTTGGAAGCAATTAGACAAAAAAAAAATCGAGTAAGGTTTCTCAGCAGACGACATTTTTTGGTTACTCTGTTATTTTCATGATAATGGAAATCATGTCTTTTATAAGAATTGATTGTAAGTTGAGAGAGCACACAGACTTGAAGGCTTGGTCTGATATCCTATTCAGAAGGAGCTCCTATGAGCATTTAGGTCTGGCAGACAGATCGTGAAATTTAGTCTGAAATGTCTGGGTGTGGTTCTGAGTTCTTGAAGTGTTCCTGAGCTTGTAACACAATGTAGCAAGTAATGGCCTAGTCCCACTGGAAACATTCTGTGTGCTAGTGTGAGTTCAGATCCCAGAGGGGAAGGCAGTCCAGAACAGTAGTAGTTGTCTTTTTAGGACTAGGGGTGTCAGATTTTTCATTTAGTAGGTGTAATCTGTTAGATGGTGCATCAGCTCATCTGTGACAAGTCGCCTCGTCTCCCCGTAGGTTCCCGGGTCTAGCGGAGCAGGATTCTTGGGCTTGGCTCATGGTCCCCTGTCAAAAGCATGCACATCTGAGAGGCCAGTTAATGGGATGGTCAACAGGTATGGATGGTCTCACCTGAATGAGAGGCTGTGTGTGTGAGTATGTGTGTGTGTGTGTGTGTGTGTGTGTGTGGGGGGGGGGGGGGGCTGTCAAAAATTGCAGAGTGCTGCTAGGTCTAAGTATAGAACAGACTTCAGATTTACAATGACCATATGTGGTGTGGATAGAAAAAGACATCAGCAGTGTCTGTCTCCATGGTTACCACCAATTCTGATTATCAACATGTTGGCCCCCCACCCCACCCCAGTGTACCGTCCACCTTGCCGGATGCCGAGTCGCCAGAGAACTCGGACGCAGAGGAGCTACTCTGCAAAAAGCAGCAGCTTCTGCCTCTCGCCACCTTCCAGGACGCGTCCTGCGTGGCGGCCCGCGCGCGGCCCGTGCTCGGCTGCAGGAAGCGACGCCTCATCCGGCCCGCGGCCAGCCTCGGACACAAGGTGGGTGGGGCCAGCATGCAACGCTAGATGGAAAGGAGGGGAATGTGACGCAGGCAGATTCCTCACAAAGATCAATGTTAAAGTGGAAGGGGATTCATTCAGGCTGTTGTCACACAGATTAGTCTGATTTATTCGTACATGTGCAGGTGTTTTCTGAAAGTGTGTTTTTTTTTTCTTCTTTGTCACCCATGTTGTGTGTTATGTTATTACTGATAATACTAACCCTGGTCAGTGAGGGTTTTATCCGCAGAACAACATCCAGCTGAGCGGGCTGGGCCTGTTTGACTCCTGCCTGTCCAGGTTATACCCGTAATGTTTCTGTATCCACCGGCAGGTGCAGCGGCCTGGTAGACTCGACGCTAGCTGTGACATCAACCCGCTGTGTGTGATGTGTGGGAGCTCCCTCAACCCCTTCGCCGAGTTCCAGTACAAGCTCCCCCTACTGGAGCGGCTGTCCCACTTCGACCCCTGTGTTCACCCCATTTTGTCTTTTTCTGACGGTAATGTTACCGCTGTTAATCTTGGGGCTAGTGCCCGAACAGTACTGTATCACTTGCTCACCGGAGTAATTATTCATTTAAATTTTTTAACATATTAAATTATACATGTTGCATTAATCATTACAGCGGTAGTGCCAAATTGCGGCAGTTTATTTAGTGGATCTCGTTTACCGCCATATGGGAATGTCAGTGTGGTAGTATTAAAACTTACAGATAACCACATGGTACAGCGATTGGGGTCGGGGGAGTAGGAGCCTTATTTGCAGGGTTCTGGAGATAAGTTTGGGGCAAGGAGCAGGGTGAGGGACCAATTAGAAGATGGTCAATTTGTCATTAGAGGGAAGACAGGGCCACAAAAAGGGATACAAATGGCAGGGGCAACCCATTCATGTCTGCTGATTGGCAATAGGGCACAGGTGGGTACATCACCTAATTTAGACTAACCCCACCCCCCACTGGGAATCCACACCCTGTTCCTGCCATGTGAAAAATGCATTAGATCTTGTGGTCCCTATAATACCGGGAACCATGAAATTTAAATTTTATGAGGAACACCCATAGTAGACAGAAGTTTATATTCTTAAAGAACTTGTGGGTATATTGCAACACCAGAATGCTGCCACTACAAAAATGGGTGTCAAAGAGGAAAACTGTCTGATGTGCATGATGACATGAATGGGAGGCGGCACAGCTTTTGTCTCCTGATGTATCACTTTATGGGGAACGTTGGAGAAGCTTAGGAAGAAGACTAATTTGCTTAACCAACAATATAATTGAATCTCTAATGTTTAGTGAAGTAATAGATTTGTTTTTTTTATTACATGCTTTTTTATTTTGTTACGAGCTCAGGAACACTTCAAGAACTCAGAACCACACCCAGACATTTCAGACTGAATGTGGAAAATATTGTTATATTTACAATTACCGAGTACAGTCACCGATTTCTCCGAAACGGGGCTGAGTGCGTTCTTTCCCGAGATGATTTTGGCAGCGTGCTTGTTTGGCTGTATTATCTGCCCCTTTTGAGGCCAGATGTTTGACTGCACGCCCCTCTGCTTTGATCAGACGTGTCTATGAACCTGCACCTCCAGCGGGTGATGAAGTCTCACTGGCAGAACAAGCCACTCAACAAGATCAAGCCCTTGAAGAAACTCTCGCTCAAACACAAGCTGCCCCCCAGCTGCCGCCTCCCAGATTCTGCCTCCTACTCCAAAGATAAGCATAAGATGACCAACTTGCTCAACACCCCAGTCAGTGAGTAACCACCCTTCACTGGGGAGCTCAGCACCTACCCTCGTCACCCATTCCCAGAAATATTTTGCAACCACTTAGTTTACCCTTTGTCATTTATCTGATTATTCTGTAGGCTTGTGAGCGTTCTCTTGTATTTTTAAATGCCAATAAAGCACTGACACATTTATAGAAGTGTTTCAAATTTAGAAATATTTGTTGCAGTCTATCAATCATAACTGGACCTCTCTCTAAACCTCTGTAATACCATTTTTGGTGTTTTTTGATTAGAAAAAAGCAAGGTATAAAACTTTAAGAAATAAGCAATTAAAAAGTTAAATCACACATCTTTGAGGAGATCTGTTTTATTCTGCCAAATACGGAGACCAGGCCACAGGGGCATTGGCCTAGCTGAAAGCTGATTGGCCGCCCGAGCGCCCTGTACCCTGTCACTTATTAATCCAAAACATATCATTGGCTAATAAGGTTGGCCCCTCTTATGCCCCTTAAAAAAATATCCTAGAGCTGTCCCTGGCTAATCGACACCATATCGGTCTTGTCATTGAGAACGTGGGGTCGCCATCCATGTCCCTCTGCTCCACAGGACTCCCGCACCATAAGGTCCGGCCGGAGAAGACGCCCCGGCAGCACCTGGACAGCATCCTGAGGGGGCCTAAGCAGGAGGGCCGCCCTTTCTGCAAGGCCGATCGCAGCCAAGCTTTCTCACACAGCGCCTACGACCGGAGCCACGGCCGCAAGAGGCCCCGGGAGCTCTCCCTGGACCGGGTGGATGGTGAGTGGGCCGGTGGGTTTGGCAGCGGATGAAAGCGGGGGAACGTGGCTGACTGGCGCACTGTTTAAATCATAAATAGCAGGCTTTGAAAGTCAACTCTCTGAATGTTGCTTGGTGCCTAGCCACCCCTGGGGTCTTCGTGGAGTCGGGGAGCCCCTGCTCGTCCTTGGCCGGCTTACACACGCCCACCCACAGCCCCTTGGTCAGGCAGTTCTCCGCCTCGTCGGAGAGCCCGACGCCCTTCTCCCTCAGCCAAAGTGCCAGCGGTACCCCGGTAAGCAGCACAGCATGAGTACAAGGAGCCTGCTGTCCAGCCTGGTCTGACATGCAGAACGTTCATTCAGCATGTGTACAGTAAATACTGCAGGGTAACCAGATACCAGATTAGCTACAGGATAAAAGAAGTGCTTTAATTCATGGTTGTATTCTGTCTGATTTATCACAAAAAATTTCCTTTAGTGCTGCCGATGTTTAAAATGTCATGACACTTCCTGTTTATCTCGGCTCTGAGGATGATTGTTTTCCATACAGCCCAGTGAGAGCGAGATATTAATTCATGTTTAAGCAGAGACGCTTCATTTTGATGCCCATGGGGAAATTCCATATATATAAATTCATATCTATATTGTACTATATCTGCTTTCCGCTTAATGCTCGCCGCCTTATGGATTCCACACTGCTTACCTCATACATTTCCAAACCTCACAATTACATGCACGGATTTATACTTGTACGGTCTTTGCATGGCAGTTTTGCATATTCTTTCAGGCTCATATTCTTTGTTTTTGTTCTCATACCCTAACATGTCCCTAGTCGTCACTTTCATCTGCACCTGTATGTATTTAGGCTCCTTTGTACAGTGTATCCACCAAGAAAAATGACTTGTGTAACAGTCTAAGGTACTTGGTGGAGAAACCGATCCATCTCCTTGTGGTTTTGTTCGAATGCTTATCGTCGAATGGTGGGACTTACGTGCCGAACGTCAGTTTACATCTGCGTCGGTCCCCATTGAAGCGACTGTTGGCTAACAGCGGTTCCTCAAATCTCCACCTGCAGCCCATACGGAGGCGTCGGGGAGAAAGCTCCTTCGACATCAACAACATCGTCATCCCCATGTCAGTCGCTGCCACCACTCGTGTGGAGAAGCTGCAGTATAAAGAGATCTTAACACCCAGGTGAGGAGGCCGACTTCAGAGCTGCATCTGAAACCACTGTGCTTACATCCTTTCCAGTCTTTCAGAATGACTATTTCGAATGACTGTTCATTTTGGGTAATGATTTCCGCCATGCTCCTTGTAAGTCTTCCGCGGCTAACCTGTCAGTACTTAAAAATAGTTTTTCATATTTTTAGTTGGCGGAAGGTCGATATTTCTGCGCAGCCCATTGCCGAAGAGGACGACAGCGTGGAGGTATGAACGGACTCTCCCGAATTCCACAAATTTTGAGTGTCGAGTTCCACTCTGTTTTCATGTTGAATAACAATCGTCACCAGTTAAAAACCAAGTAAAATCATTATAAACAAATTTTAATAAATACGAGTGGAATCCTTCTTGTTGTGAAAGGGGTGTGACCGCCCCCCCCCCCCCCAACACAGATGGGTACATTTTATAGTTCTGTCAACCTTATTGACTTGATTTTTTTTAAGAGTTAGCATGCTGGGCAGATAGCTAGAAAAGCAGATCAATGTTTAGGAGCAGGAAAATCACTGCTTTACATTTGTAATGTAATAATTGCTTCCTGCTGCATTGGGCTGGGTTGCTCATGCACAGCCCTGTTACTCTTAAGTCTGCTGTATTGTAACGACGCAGCCACATTGCAAGGCTTCCTCAGGGGCTGCTGACTCCTGTTTGCCCACTTCTTGCATGCAGCTTGTCTAGACAGCGGTGAAACGTGATATATTCAAGTCGTGTTTGACATGGATACGATACGGAGCAGCAACAGGCAGTTAAAAACAACATAGAACCCGATATTGCAAGCCTGAGTTGCAAACAGGCTGCTCTCCGTCTGTTATTACGTCCTGACAGTCCCAGGATCCACGTTCAACCCTTGCTCAGTGTTACAGATCACCATTTTCTGGATGCCCATCTTTGTAAATCTGAGCAGTGTTGGTTGGGCCACCCTTAATATAGAGCGCGCCTCAACAGGAATTAGTCGACGGAAAATGAATGTTGACTCCATGGACAAGGATGGGGCAAAAAATGCCAGAGAAAACATGTTTTTAGCATTTTTCTTTTTACAGGATCTGCCACTGTTGTCTGGTCTCTGTTAAACCAACCAAATATAAACACTGAGATTTCATTTTTCTATGCATTGTCACAAAAATATTTTTTATAAATATGTAGATGTAATACACACCTGTTGGTGTTCTCATTTGCAAATGTTGAACATTAGTTGTATTTTTTTCACATTTAGCTAATTGGATTAGCTTTAAGCTATCAAATGTTGTATATTCACGCGTATTTCTATACATCATTAAATAAGCTGTTATGAGCAAATACTGTCGTTTTTCAGATGTCAGATTTATTAATCCTGTAAATGGACATCAGAAATGTCTGCCTTCTGCACCAGGTCTGTGCAGTGGGGGACAGGCCTGTGCAGTGGGGGACAGGCCTGTGCAGTGGGGGACAGGCCTGTGCAGTGGGGGACAGGTCTGTGTAGTGCTGACCGTGTCCGCTCTCCGTCACGACAGATTGAGGACCTGACAGATGCAGCTTTTTCCCAGCTCCACCTGCAGTATGAAGAAGCAGAGCACTCCCGGTGGACATGGACGGCCACTGCTGCCGCTAAGAGAAGAGGCAGCAGGTTAGCTTCAGACTTGCTCCTTAGCCGGTGGCCTGACTGCCATCTGCCCGCTTCCTCAGAATCTTCGCTGTGCGTGTTTGCGCAGAATGCTGCCGGAGGTACTCAGTGTCTTCACCATCCCACCCTAGGTCCTACAAGTCACTGGACGGACGCACGACCCCGTTACTGGGCGGTGCCAATCCCTCCACCCCGCAGCCGTCGTCTCCCGACATGGGACACTTTCACACACTGCAGGATTACAGCTTGACGGCCTCCCCCAGCAGCCCTGCCAGCCCAGACCTGATCTCCAACCCTCACACGCCTGGCTCTCGGGACTCCCACCGGCTGCTGTCCAGCGAGGACACTCGCTGCTCCACTCCAGACTTCACCTTCGAGGAACAGGTACAATTCCATCCGTAACCTAAATCAGGGCTATTCAACTCACGGTCCTCAAGGGCCGAGCACTGCTGATTTCCCAACCTTCCTTTACCTGTGAGCCAGGTGTGAAGCCCCTCTGGCCAATCAGAATCCGTAATTATTAAACTAACTACAGGGAGAACTGAAAACACGGCCTGGATTTGGAATCGAGGGCCAGATTTGAATGGGGGGGACCTAAATTCTCCTCTTTCTCCCAGTCCTTGGTAGATATCCTCCACTGTTAAGACACTTTTGTATAAGATGCTCCATATTGTTCAGTGAAATTGACCTTTGAGCCAAATAAAGGCTAGACGACAGTCACTGGTTCATGATGGCATTTAATTGGGGTGTAGTATAGCATTACAGCCTGCCTCGTCTATAAAGCCCTAGGTCTTGAGGATATGCTAGCAAGAGTAGAGTATATACATGTTATAGTTCTATGCTTACAGTCATCTGGAACAGTTTGAATATTATAGATTCATGTTGCACTTCCTTATTTATGGGTTTTCCAGCCGGTGCAGCCGTGGGAGCGAAGGAATTTCCCCCTGGATAGTGACCCAGTTGTAGAGCCTGCTGACCAGGGCAGTCCGACAGAAGACCAGCCGTGTCGAGGACTACGACGCATCTTGAGCTGCAAGACTAGTTCCTCCAAGTCAGAATCCGAGAACGACCCTCCGTCGCCCCTCCCGGATGACAGCGCTAAACAGAAGGGCCCTGGCCAACTGAGATTTGGCCATCGATAAACGCCGTGGCGTTTATATGGAAAAAGAAGCTAAACTGAAAATTTTACAGTGAAGGGTCCCTGTTGTTTGATATTCAAACATCAGTCAATTTTTTCACAGTTTTTAGTGAACATACAGAGTATAGATCCTGTTTTCAAGTTTGTCACAAGAACAACAAACTCATAAAGCATCAGTACAGGACTAGATAGGTTGTTAAACAGCAATTTCAGACAAATGTGGCACCATTTTTGTTTTTGTTTTATTCTGTTTCGTTTTGTTTTTCCCCCGCTTTCATCTTGGGTGTAAACCTAAAATACTGTCAAATTAAGGGTTTGCCATCGGGAGACATTTTGAATTAGTTTGTGTTTTTTTTTTTTTGTTCTTTTCTTACCCACTAAGTTTTAAGTGAATTGACAAAATACCACCACCACCACCCCCCCCCCCCCCGCGCCCCCCCAGGCTTCCCGGGCTTGCTGATAGACCCCTCCTTCTTGGGAGGGGGGTGGGTGATAGTGAGACAGTTTGGAGCACTTATGCTGCAGCATGACTTGGATGTGGCTAACTGAAGGGGGGACTGTCTGCACTGCTTAACTTGGGATTCCCAGTCTCGACGTGCGTGGCATTTTCACAGTGGCTCAACCACATGTATGCCCCACCCCCCCGGCGGGGCCCGGCCCGCGGCGCGGGGCGCCGGGGGGGGGGGGGGGGGGGGGGGGGGGGGGGGGGGGGGGGGGGG
>JAODKC010000048.1:12690164-12708342 GCA_026777985.1 Mormyrops attenuatus | reverse complement strand
CTTGCAGCCGTGGCCAGTTCCTAAACCGTGTCGACATTTTTGTTAACCCACAGTACCTGGAGTGACTCCCTCAGATTGCTGCTGTTAGACCTAATCATGCCGAATTCGAGAGAAATGAATATTTAGCCCAAACCAAAGCTTTTGTGTTTTTAAAACAAAAATAAATTACGTACGTACATTAATGGGGCAACTGAGCGCCCTCTTTTGGGTGTATTGTAAGTGCAATGTTTCTGTAAGTGCAAATGAGTGGATGACAACAAGACTGTCAGCTTATGTGTCAAAGTAGGAATTTCACGTTTCTTCAGTGGCAGCATCCTCTCTCCCCTCTGTGACTTTAGTGTCTGTTTGGCTAGATGCACTAATAAACACATTTTATAAGTATTCACTTAAAAAGATGATGATGAAAATACGCTGTTCCATACTGAACACCAGTCAGACCTCAGGCTTCACGTTAAGCAGGCATTTACTCACTCGCAGGATTCTCTGGCTTCCGCTTTCCTGCCGGGATGATATATTTTTTTCCCCCTTACGATCACTCAGACGGTAAAAGACTACTCAGCTGTGCTATTATTACTTATTTTTGTCACCCAGTGTTACTGTCATTGATCTGCAGACCTACTAAATTAAAAGCACTATTCCCATTTTTATTTGGAAATTGCTATGCAATCTCGATTTTAATTGTATATTGATGTTTGTTTATATATACATGTATGTATGTATAAATAAATGATACATTGTTATGCTGTTTTTCATCCAATCCTGTATCACTGTATTGTTTTTTAATCACACAACTTGTCACGGCAGTTATTACAGGAGAAGCAAATAGCTTTTTTTTTTTTTTTTTTTTTTTGTAAATAGTCCCATTAAAACCATTCATGTGAACAACTACCTGAGTTTGCCCCCTTTTTATGTATTGATGCATACTTTGATTGCTGGGGGGGGGGTACTTGTGTAGTTCAGAGAGGAAAGACCATGGTGATTTTTTGCGGACGGGCGTTGCCTTTCGCTTTGTAGTGTTTTCTTGCTCCAAGGGCTATTGATAAACAAGCAATACATTGGAACAAAGCAATACAGCTCCATGAATTGCATTATTTGGCTTTGCTTAAGGTGAGGTTCAAGTGGGTGAGGAACATTTCGAATTCTCATATTAAAAGCCAACTGTGCTGAACAAATGGGTGCTATACTTATGCTTGGTGACTTCGAGTTAGGCTGTGCTGAGAATTTTCAGCATCAAAGTGAGGTTTCATTAATGTCGAGATCAGATTGCACAATACATCAGATTACATCTGATCAGATTACAGCAGCTAGTGTTGATTTTATGCTGTCGCTTTTGCAAACATTTCGATTCCCATAGCTGATGTGAATGGAGTGATATTTGAAGATGGGAGGTGGAAACGAATGCAGCAAAGGCTAATCTGCTACTGGCGTAAAGAATGTTTAGCTTTGCTAAGAAGTCGGCCTCCCAAAAAATTTCCGCACTTTTATTTTTAGATGTCGTAAAACTTGCTTCTTATCACATTGTCAAGCAAAGTCTCTCACATCAGTTTAATATTCGAGGTATATGAACCCTTGGGAATTATCTGAATTTCTGCATGAATTGATCTTCATTTAAGTTATGACTCTTCATAATTTAATAAAATTATACACGTTACGTATTTACATTTGCCATATGTTTGTCATACAAATGTTTTTAACAATTAAGATAATTGATGTCAAAATTATACAGACCAAATTCCATCAACACTATACCAAGGGACAAATTTGCCAAACTTGGCTATGGATAAGAATTACTGAGTGGGGGGATGGAATCCACTCTAGGATAATGACACGTCGATAAGAGAGGGAGTGAGGTTTTCCACTGAATTTCGGTCTTGTTTCTTCTTGTCCTGCAATTCTTCACAGCAGAATTCTGTTCAAGTGCAATTTAACTTGATCAAAGATCTCAATAAGAGTGCCGAAGTGCCTAAAACTGGAAGGGGTTACAAAAGTGGTTTTGAAGACTTTCATTGCTGTTAAGTAGTTGGGCATTCTGCAAAGATCAGTGCGACCATAGAATCCTCAAAGGACCGTAACGTGACGGCGAAGGATCTGCAGGCGTGTCCTGAACTGATTGCCTGAGTCTTTCACAAGAAAAACGACTGAAGAAGAATGGCATTGATGTGATGTTAGCATAGAGGAAGCCACTGCTCAACAAAAAGATATTCTGGAGCTACAGAAAACATTTAGTTGAGGTTAATGTTGTGGTTCCTATACCTTTTCCGTCAATTATGTCAGTTGTGTAAACCATCTGAAGATGTGGTAATGTACAGTATTGTTTTTATATAGGACTGTTCATTATGATGAAGATGATGATCAGACATTCATGCAAAAGTCAGGATAATTTTAACATTTGTGGCTTGTGATTTGGCATAAAATGGATCTAGGCACGTGCTACAACCAGAGATCAAATCTAAAGTACTATTTTTATTTTTTTAATTGCAGTATTGTTCTGCAGCTGCTAAATACATAAAAGGTTCCAAATGAAATTTTAGCGAATAATCTATCGCCGTATAGAGTCTTTTCGTAAGTGAATTGGCTCAGTGATTGGTTTTGATAATAGTGACTCAATGTATTGAAGTAGATTGAAAGACTGTTCTTAATTTTTAATTATTTCATCTGCCGTTTGCCATCTTGGAACATCTAACCCACGTTATGGGTATTTTCCACTGCCCCCCCCCTTGCGTGGTAGGTACAAACAGGGTGTGTTTGGTCCTCATATACTTGACGTGTGTCTCACTCATTCATGGGGTAGAGGGAACAAATGAAGTTGCCTTTGTGAGATTTCCATCGCCTTAAACGTGTTAAAATTCTAGGGTATTTCACAGGCAATTTGGGAACAGCTCTAGAAATGTGAGCTATTTGGCGGAAAAGTTAAGAAAAAAATCAACTTAGGTTACCAAAAAGTCTGATAACTCCTTTCTACGTTATTTCAGATGCAAGCTCCTCATACGCACGTTATCCTACAAGGTGAAATTACAAAATTAAATGTGGCTTAATCTGATGCAGTGTTAAGATTTGCTTTGATGAGTATTATATTGGCTGAAGTATGTACGTAAATAGTGCAGGCATTCAGGTCTCAGTTGTCGATCATTCTGTTTTGCCTGTATGACACCGGTGATTCTGGTGCATATACGGTAATTATATACTGTTATGCTATGCGGACACTGCAGAGATGGACATGACTACTGGCTTCATACACCAGCTGAACAAGCGTAAGCAGTAATAGACTCCAGCCTGTAGCAGGGAGAGCTGGGGAGAGCAATCCCCGATCTAACTGCTGGGGGGGTGACACATCGCTGAGGAGGCGATGGGGAGGGGCTGGCCTGGTTGATCTCTCTCTCTCACTGTTATTGTTAGGTATATCCCCTTGGTTTGGAATTTATGATCCAGTTTGATATTAAATGGTAACGGCAGATTCACTTCCATGGGTCAGTGGTTCTCAGCTTATTTTGCACCGCGACCCAGTTTTTACCGTTGCAGCTCAGTCGCGACCCTATATAAAGTGTAGGTTTTAATTAACGCTATGATCAAGCGCGCATTGCGCTCTGCAATTATTGCCAATCAATACCTATCGCACAAATCTGATTGCATGTGCCAGTGAATTTTAAATTAGACATCTGTGGTTTGGCGTCTGCATTTGCAGACCCAAGATCCGTTTATATAGGTTAATTCTAGGATTGGGGCTGGGAAATCTGATCGTGGATCAGCATAGGAGCTTGCTGGTTTTAAAATGCTTACATTTCCAACTCTGCTTCACAACCATTTCAGAATTTGCCGTGACCAAAATTTGGGTCGTGACCCATGGGTTGAGGATCACTGCCACAGGTGAATAGTTTGAAACCCATTTAGCAAATGATGACTTAGTTATTAACATAGAAAATAATGTCTGTAAATCTCAAGTTATTGGCGAATGCCAATGGCTCCTTATGGATTTTAATCACGACATTTTTTCTTCATTTGTATCCTGACAAACAAAACCTCCATTGTTTGTTGCTATGCGCACCTTGGATTGTGAAGCCAAACTGTAACGTAGCCAGTGTGTGATCAACAGCTGGGTTATAGGGTGCCCTCTTGTGGCAATTACGATATTGATTCCAAGAACAGCGTGTGTGAATACCAGGAACTAACTGTCAGTCATGAATTGCACGAGAACTTTTGGAGAAGGTCCAAAATAAGCAGGTCCTGGCACGGGGTAGAATGAGCACAATATGGAAATTAAGATTAATGCTTCCCCACATTTCCCCCCGTTATACTTATGCAGGTATTGTTAACGTTGACATATAGCCCTTTAAATTTCCGGCATTTTTTGCCAACTTATGATGGTTTTAGGAGATCTTAAAGCACTTTGTTGTTAATTATACGTTGCATGTGGAGTCGTAATCCTTCACAAGAAGGTATCGATATCTCAACTTAATATAATGGTTTCCCTTAAAGGGATATTTTATGAAAATAATTTCACTTCTAATTCTAATTTCTTGACGCAAGAGAATTAACAGTGATTATGAATTTTGTGACCTTCGTTTATTAATTATAGAGATTTTTTTGCCAGGCACCAAGAGCTCTGGGAATGCCGGGGGAGGCGTAAATTCTCCGATCCACTGGCAAATTCCAGCCCCAAGACCGCCAGCTGCTGCCGTTCGCCGATAGACGTGGAATGCGAGTTTATTGCGTGTTAGCAATGCATACAGAGTGATACACGAGTACTTCCACACTTTACGGGTCCAGTCAACAAGGTTGCCAACTTCGGTCAGCTGGCTGGAGTGATATTTTCAATTCATAAATAGATAGACTGCAAGAGGGGCTGTTTAATACAATTTCTCAGAGTTCTTTTTTTAACCTTAGCGGTGTAGAAATTATAGTAGAATTTGTGAGTCAAAAAATGATGTGAGTTCTTATCATACTGTATTATCCACCTACGGCTGAAATGCTATAATGGGGTCGCATGGTGGCGCAGTGGTTAGCACGGGGTCTCCCCCCCCTTCCGACACCCGTGTTAGAATCTCCACTATAGTTCCACATGTGTGGGGCTTGCATGTTCCCTCCATGTTGTTGTGGGGGCTTTTCCCTCCCACCGTCTGACAATATTCTCAGGTGAACTGGAGTTGCCCAGTTGTCGTTGCCTTGTAGACCTCCTGTGACCCTGAATAGGACAAGTAGTTACAGAAAATCTATGGATTGCAGATCAGGATTTACATGCTTAACTAGCATAAGAGTTTCGTGTTCTTTGAATGCCCAGCATGTTTATCTTAGGAGGAAATCACATTTTATTATCTTAATATTTTGAGGAGAATTTTAGTGGCACAGTCTGTGGGCAATTGACAAACGGACTTGTATTTGCATTCAAAAGGCGAAACATTTGTCTTTCATGCCTGGCAAAATGGACAAGTGTCTCTGAATCAGTTACCCGCAAATGTCAGGCGTGAGCAGGTGGCTGCTTCAAGTCGAACTTCACGGCCGTATGGTCAGATGATTCATAGTTCAGTTTGTTCTTAACAAACAGACGATCGTGCATGGCACAAGCCATATGAAGTCTGCCGGTATTGGTGTCACTTCCCCGTGTCTCCGGCTGAGTGGGGCATCTTTCCTGGTTTGAGTTCATTCAGCAGCTCAGAGTTCAAGGTTGACGCCGATAAACCTATTGTGATCATCAGCGAAAGTCCGCAAAGCAACTATATCCTGTGGGTTTAACAATACAGATTACGGATAATAACTCTTGAAAGGTCATTCCTTCCATAAACCCACCCCCGATCAAGAGAAATGTTCCTCCATGATGAGGAACTGAGGAGGAATTCTTTCCCTCCCCAGTCCGCAGATTAAAAACAGCAGATGCCAAGATGCCGTTTCTTATAAGGACTTAAGTGAGTGGTGTGAGTTGGCTTTGGATTTAACATAAGTATCTATTAAAAGATCTCAGGCGCTTTTCTCCGCCTCCTTTACATTCCCATGTGTATTGTCTCTTTTATTAGAGCGCCGTCTTTTCCGTCTGTTAATGTCCTATTTCAATATTGGATATTCGATAGATCAGTCGCTGGTCCTCATGGATGCAAAGATGGAACTGATGTGACAGAAAGATAAATTTAAATGTGGATCAAGACTATTGGTTCCCTTTATAATTAAATCTGTCTCTCCTTTTATAGTGTGTCCTGGTTCTGTGGGCTGGTCTTCCACACACCCCTGTGGAATGAGTCGGACAGGGTATAAAACTCCTGACGGATGTTCTTGGGTCAGTGGAACCCCCGGCTGTAACACCTGCCCCAGCCTTCTTCAAGCGGAGAACATCCTGCTCAGAGATGCCCCCAAAAAAGCCAGAGGCCAAGAAGGAGGCACCTAAGCCTGCCCCGGGCCCGTCACCTGAGCCTGAGAAGACTAAGGAGCCCGACTTTGACCCGAAGGACATCACTGTGAGTGCCCCGCCCACACCTCGTACCAGACTCGATGGGTCCACGTTTCTGTCTCTCTGTTAATCTAGCTACTTGCCTACTATTCTGCATGTTCCTTTTGAGTCCCCCCTTGTGGGTGTTCCGGGGGGGGATCACCAAGCTGGATTTCATGCATAGCCGGATAACTTGTCAGATTTAAGGTAGTCTGGGCTAAATGTAAGTGAAAGGGGATAAAGTTAATTTAAACTGGGGTACCTTAAATCCGACGCTTTATCCAGCTAGATAAGAAATCCTGATACGTGATACAGGCGCCAGGCCAGCCTCTCTGTTTATATTTTAATGTTTTTTGTTCCTATCATTCTTCATTAACTTTTACAAGGGATCCATTGTGTGTGTAGGTCTTTGTTTTAAACTCTTAAAGTTAAATCTGTTAAATAATGATATTTAATTGAGTTGTATCAGGATCTAGACGTTATGCGTGCTATCAGTTGTGCACTGCGGTTCAGAAGCTACACTTACGCTATTAAATTAAAACTTAAAATTAAATTACTTTTCTATTTTGTAACCTAAATTGTTATATTTTATTTTTGCAGGTGAAACAACAGTATACATTTGTACCGAATGCCATTTGGAAAAATCAGTTGTTACAAATTAGGCAATTAGCTAATTATTTTTGTGTGATTTATTAATAATCATAATCGTCTATTTAATATTGCCTTAGAAATTAACTCTATGTTTTTTTTTTTTTTCTGCTAATACAAATACCAATCTAAAATGTCTAGAAAAAAATCCAGGCCAAAAAAATTTAATTAATCCCGTTAAGGGTCATGGGAAAATCAGATAATGTTGTAATGTTGTAATTCAATCAGCCAGCCTGAGTAAAAATTGCACAACATTTGTACCATCAACCAAGTGTGAAAATAACATGTAAAAATTATTTCAGATTTTTTGGAGTTTTTAAACAGAATATCATGGTTATTTGTCCCTATCCGAGGTACTCTCTTGAGAAATGTACCATTGGAAAATAAAGAATCCTCTGTCTGCAATTTATAGCAAAACCACTTCATACGATATCTGTCCATCTATTATTAATAACATCAGCAGTTTGATCCCAAGGTGCTCAGACAGTAAGACCAACACAGTCAGCAATCTACCTGAGCAGCGAGTTGGAAATGTAGTGAGAAATCGGACTGACCAAAAGTAACTCACGCAAGCAAAGGGAGACCATGAAAAATCTGCACCAAGGGGCCTGGAGACAGGACACTGCATGCCCTTTTCCATGTGAAATAAATAAGTACCAGATTGTATTTGGCTCTTGGCATTTAGGCTCTTGGGAGCTTCCAGGCTATGGAAGGCTGACATATTTAACATACAGACACGTGGAACCACAAGTCTGCTAATGGACAGTCGGTTTGGCTCTCGCTTTAGCTAATTGCTTTTGCGTTCCCATTATTCCCAAATTAGCCCCCCCACTTTTCCACCAGAGACGGATGGGGAAGATCGCTTTCACACCAATTCCCTGAGAACTATAATTAGTTCCACCGACGGGCTCAAGTTGTACTGGGACCATTTGCTGACTTTCCGCCGGCCAGTACAAGATTCCGCTGTCTAGGCTTTGCGATCCCACTGTGATTCTCCTCCACCAGAATAGCGATAAGCTACTTTGAAGCTAATAACCCAAGAATGTTAATCTGAGGTGGTTTCCATTTTTATACGACAGGCTGAAATAACAGGAAAACCTTGGGCGTGTGGAAGGGGAACATTCCCATTGCAGTTCATATAAAACATAGCTATTGATCTAATTGATTCTGAAATGAAGACATTGCTACACCTGCACCAAATAGAACGTGGGCAGATGGGTGATTCTACATGAATGTTTGATGATTTGGATGAATGGTCCATTGATGTGGTGGTTAAATACAGTCTAGTCACAGTGAAGGTCCTCTCCGTAACGTCACATAAAATTCTGCAGTTCTGTATACTCATGTATCTATCTTAAGGTCCTCATAAGACCTGCCATCATTTTAATGTCAGTTATGTAGCATGTTGTGTATGGTACGGTATTCAGCATATCCATTTATTTTCACCTAACTAATATAATGTTGTTTATGAACACATTATTTGCTTAATATGTAACAATCTGTGCTATTGTGAGGTAGCATGTGACAATAGTCTATTTCTATTATATTTCAGATTGAATTTAATGCAGATCAAATTGAAGGTGAGCTGTGTAATGTTTATTTTATTTTTAAGTTATGTTTTTTGATGTGTATGATCGTACATTTACTGAAGAATTCCTTATAAATTTTGGAATTATTAGTGCTTGTAAGTCATGGTATTATTTTGAGTCATTTATTTTGATTACTACAGCCACAGAATCAACTGTGTTTTATGTCCACAGAGTTCAAAGAGGCCTTCATGCTGTTTGACAGAACCCCGAAGTGTGAGACGAAAATATCCTACGCGCAGTGCGGTGATGTCATGCGGGCTCTGGGCCAGAACCCCACCAACGCCGAGGTCATGAAGGTTCTGGGAAAGCCAAAACCAGAAGGTCAGTGTGGAGAAACCTTCTCATGCCCAGCTGTCTGTCAAACATCACAGCTCCTTAGTCTGTACTCAGGGGGGTAGAATGGGGGTAATGTGCCCCCCCCCTCAATATTTAATTTGGCTTCATTCGCCCCCCCAATAATCAGACCCTTGTATTTCAATTATGAAGTTCTGTCCTCCCTGATACCAAACTCTCTCCTATATGCCACTGCCCTTCTTATCCACCATGTTCCCATAGAGATGAACACCAAGATGATAGATTTCGAGACCTTCCTGCCCATGTTCCAGCACATCTCAAAGTCAAAGGACAGGGGCACCCAGGAAGATTTCATAGAGGGGCTCCGCGTCTTCGACAAGGAGGGCAACGGCAGTATTATGGGGGCGGAGCTTCGGCACGTGCTCGTCACGTTGGGTCGGTGCTTTGCTGCCTCAAGCTCCACCTGACATGCATCCATCTTGTTGTTTGTTTTCTGTTTTTATGAAAACAGTGGGGAACCATTGAATCTGCATGCTCTCAGTGTCTGAATATCACTTGTATCAACTATAGTTTGGCATCCTGAGTGGATTATTATACACTGTCCGGCCAAAAAAAAGGTCACTGTTTGAATTTAAATTAGCAAGTATTTAAGAGCCAGTGGCTGGATCATTATTACAGCTCAGCAACGTTATGCAGCAATAAAGAGAGGTCAGCAGAGTATCAGAATCTACTGAATGGCCAGGTTATCCCGTCAATGGATTTTTTTCTTTCCTAACGGCACGGGCATATTCCAGCATGATAATGCCAAGATTCATCACCCTCGAATTGTCAAAGAGTGGTTCAGGAAGCAGGAGAAATCATTTTCACACATGAATTGGCCACCGCAGAGTCTTTAAAGTCTGAGATGTGCTGAGGAAGACGTTACAGAGTGGTTCAACTCGCCTATCATCAGTACGAGATCTTGACGAGAAATTAATGCAAATCTGGATGGGAAAATAAAATGTTGAGACGCTGCCTAAGCGCATGGAAACGATGCCATGAAGAATGTGTGCCATAATCAAAGCTAAAGGCGGTCCCATGAAATATGAAAGTCTGCTACTTCTTTTTGGCCAGGCAGAGTATCTTTGACCCGGCTTACCCAGGTCACCACAAATTTTTTTTTTTTCTACAGGTGAAAAGATGCTAGAAAATGAGGTGGAGCAGTTGCTGTCTGGCCAGGAAGATGGAAATGGGTGCATCAATTATGAAGGTGACAGATGACCCCCCCTTCTGCAGCCGTTACCCTATTTGACCTAAACATGCAGATATTAATTTGCTTGATTGTTGTTTTTTTTTGTTGCAGCATTTGTAAAACACATCATGTCCGGTTGAACTATAAGTAACAGATATCTTCTGATGGGATCGAAGCTCGGACTGAGAAACGGACATAAACACGCAGCTTAATCATTTAATTTCAGCATCCTGACTGTATTTCAAGTCCTGCCCTGAAGCAACAAGCTCAACTTGCTTTTTCACTTTGTCCAGAAAAGATACGGACCTTGTCTTACTCAGCGTGCCAAAGAAGTCCCTCCTCAGCCTAATTTATTGATGCGTTATTTCAGTGGCAGCAGTATCAGGTTAATAATTAAATTGATATTAAAGCTCTGAGGCTGGTTTTATTTCATAATTCCACACAGCCACTATAAAATGACAAATAATTGAGATAAACCATGCAATACTGTTATCTGTTAAAAGGGAACATGCATTTCCGTACCACATTGCTGAGTTCATGAATTCACGCTACAGAATGCGGTTTCAAGGACTCTGAAGATCCACCATGCCATTAAGACTGCATGTTTGATTCTGACTTTAACCGTGCATGTAGATTAAATGCATCCTCCATTTTCAATCTGGAATTACATGGTTACAATCGGTGCTACTCACACTTGTGGATAGTTCACTGACAATGCTCATGTAGCTAAGGTAACGGATTTATATTTCACAATCCTTATGACTCTCTCTAAAAAAAAAAACACACCAGAAAATCTAATTTAAACCCGGGATGCAGACAGCACATGACATTTGAAGGCTGGGGGGAAAGGAGTAATTAATACGTTTTTTGGACTGATTTCTTCAATCGTTCTTCACGCACCAGGGGCCCTACTGCTGGTTCACCATTGGATATCTACCAGAATTAAGAATCACCCTCCTTTGTCCATGAGACAGAAAGCTTTTAAACACCATTTTCCCCAATAGCTTCTATACATAGGCTGGCCCTGTGGGCAGCCGTACTGCCTTGCTCCTAGATGGCTGGAGATTTGAATCTTGTGTTTTTTGGGGGCATGTCTATACTTTGCAAGTTCATGCCATCTTTGCATATTTCTTCTGGATTCTCATGCCTACTTGTTTCTTCTTGCAGTCCAGACTTGCAGCTAAACTAACTAAATGTAAATTGTCTATATTGTGTGTGTATGTGTGTGTTCCATGCAATGGACAGGCATCCCATCCAGGGTAAACATATGCCTTGAATCCTGTGACCTATAAGCCTGACCCTGATTATTGTCTCGAAGAAGAGATAGTTCCATAAAATTATGAAAATTCGTATTCATTCAAAAATTACGCCCCATAAATAACGGCCTTTAGCTCAACGTATTTAACCGTAGTTGTTTTTTTCAGACTGACTCAGCAAAAATCAATACGTTTTGTGGTACTGGCATGTTTCTGCCTGAGGAGGGCGCTGTGGCTCTACTGTAGAAGTCACAGGTGTATCTTGTAAAGCTTGCCGATTGATATAATTACAAATATAGCAAACTGAGTCTTTGTGTAAATTTATAAAATGATAGCTCTGTGTGTGCGACATTACAGCTTGAGGCTGTATGTGTGTTTGGTTGAATTTATATAAATGGGGTTGAAATTATGACTTGCCTCAGTTTCTGACACAAATACACAGTGCGTCTCACTGATATGACGCAACAGCGCCCCCTGGTGTGTGCTTCAGTGTCTTTCCACTGTTTGATTAGGTAAAGCCGGCAGGATAATATTCCTTTGAAAAATACCGCCTCTAGGTGGCGAGAGACAGGTTCTAGCGCACCATGCAAATGGACAGGCAACTAAAGTTACATTGTCACATTATAAATATTTACATTATAATTACATTCATTAATATAATTACATTACATGTAAATGCATGATTAGATTATATTATAAGTCAATTTTCCGCAAACTAATTCTTAAGTTTAACAAGGTTTTGTGCTGTAAGGGTTAAAACTAATATTTTCAATGTTCCTTTTGATTAACTTTTTTTTTTAATTGAAAAACATTACCCGTTCAGCAGTTTCTCGTGTGAGTCATTGGTGCTAACATGTACTCGTTCATTTAACACAATACAGTTGGTAAACTATGCTGTAGTGAGTGGTAGTCACTTAAAGCAACTGACCCCACCAGAGCAGCTCATCCCTTCCAAGAAGTGGTGTGCTCATTATATTAGAATATGGCAACATTATCAGAGCGAGTGATTAGACCTCGGATTGAATTTCTGCTCAGCTGCTTTATTGAAATCACGAGTAGGCAAGATCCTGGATCAGTTTATGGGCAGAGAAACTTAAAGGCAGGAAGGGGGAGGAGGGAGAGAGAGAGGCAAACAACAGTATACTTTGAGCATGTTCTTTAGCGTGTTAACGCCGGTCGTTTGGCACAGATAATCACTTAATAAGAATGGCAATAGGCAGCCACATACAAAGCTTTACTTATCAGAAAATGGCCATTTTGGGAAACGCTGCACTCTGCCGATGTTTTCCCCAGAAATAAAGGAGCCCCATTGATTTGTGCGAATAAACGAGAACAAAATGTTACAATGTAACGTTTTTGAACTCGACATGTATGTGCCCCCATTACAGTATGCGTGAAAAATGTCTTTAATCATCAGGCATGCTTGTTTCATTCTGGAAGGAAGCACAGAAGCTCTTACAGAAATGCACTTGTTTTTTAAAAGGGGCCCAAAAACTGGGGTCAAATGGATGACAATTGGATTATGAGTTATAATTAGCTATCATCCTACGGTGGACACAGTGCAGATTTTATCAGCCATCGGCTGTAGCATTTCTGTAGTCCCTAGCAGAGTTTAACTGTACTATATATCCCACTGTGCCTTAAGTCATAGCTGACGGCATATAAGATACTGGTTAAGTCTGACAGTGTTTCATAAACTGAGGCAACCAGGGTTGATTTGGCAGAAATTGCACTTCCATCGTGTTAAACTCCTTTACAAACGATGCGCTCTATAACTGGGGGGAAACGTGCCGTGTATTACTTTATAACTTCATTGTTGTACATAAAGAAAGTTATAAGAGGCAGTTGCAATATGCTAGTGGCATCTCCTATAGTAATAAGTAGTGTTTCACTTTGCACTAGGTGTAATATAATGCGGATCGCGGCACTGAGAGCTTCCTCCAAGTTTACTGGTCACATTCACCGTTATTATTTAAAATCATTGGGGATAGCACATTTGCTGTTTTGCAATTAAATTATGGCCTTCGCTTGGGAAATAGGCCTGAATGCACGCCGCATACTCTGATTCTGTGCGTGCGTATAATTTTTTTACATGCAAAATTCACACGTTGGTACACAAGATTTATAAATTTTCTACGGTGCAAAGCCGAGCGTTGTAAATAACCGTAACAAAACGGATGATTTAGCTAATATTACACTTTTTAAGGTTTATTGTTCATATTTATGCAATATTGGCCCATAAGCTCTAGTAGCGTTTGATTTATGTATAGACACTTTCACCGTGGAACTTGTGTTTATTAAACCATTAACACCGCTGTGATAGATAGATAGATAGATAGATAGATAGATAGATAGATAGATAGATAGACAGACAGACAGATAGATAGATAGACAGATAGATAGATAGATAGATAGATAGATAGATAGATAGATAGACAGACAGGTAGATAGATCTATCTATCCCGCAGTGAATAATCAATAATCATTAGTCTTCGCCTACTAAGAACGTTGTAACTTTTGTCCGTGAGTCTTTCCGCCTAAGTGATGATCCTACCTGAACCAGCTCTCACATTTCACTCAAGACATACCTTCGTCAGCAACAGCTGCTTTCCAGCCTGCGTTGGCTTTGAGAAGGGGGGAAAGACCCCTTAGCAATAGCTTGAAGGAAGAGAAAACACCGGGCTTGTACTTGGTTCTTTGGAAATAACTTTATTACTGTTCAAGGTAAAAAGTCATCAAGCTGTTTGTCGACTTTCTTTGGGGGGGGGGGGTGCTTGAATGGTCGGCAGAATCGGTTGTTGTGCGTTTCAGTCTGGAACCTCTGGTCTTGGGGGTTGTGAACTTCATCTAAAAGTATTGCCTTAATACTTTCACTCCGTGATCAACATAACTACGATATTAATTGCATTAAGTTTATTTCCAGAGTGCTCCTTATTGATCCAGTTCGAATCTAGAATGTTTTTACATTTTCCTTTATTATTTAAGTGCATGATTAGGGTGCATTTCACTGGAATTGGAATTTTATATTTTTCAGTGCCGTTTACGTATATTTTGATTACATGGTTGTTTAAATAAAAATTTATAAACATCCCACTCGGGTATTATAATTTTGACATGTTGATACGTGCATTCTACTGCTCAGTTATTCCCATTGTGTTGTATTATATGTACTACTGAACGTGTAAAAAGACAAAAACGCAGTTCCAGTGTTGTAGCAAAAACATTAAACATTGTATTATGGTAAATTATATTGTGTTAAAGGGAACATAGATATTCCCTTTCGATGTAGGGTGTTTTAGTTGTTAATCAGCAAAGGTTTTTCTAATTTATAGTATTATATCTAAATATTTTTTATATAAATATAAAAATCCTGTTTGCCAAGTCTGATTTCAGTATTTCTGTTTATCACACGGCAGCCTGATCAAGCTACCCTTGAGCTAAGCTACCGGAAATCCATTTAATTAATTTAACTCTCCCCATTGGGGTTCGGTGACGGCGTTGATTATCTGTTTGTGTGTGCCTGTTTACGCCTGGGCCCTTGCCGTTTACCTGAGTGTGGCGGTATGAAGCGTTGCACCTGTCTAGTGGTTTGGTTGGATTGGGTTATTAATAGCTAGTGATGACACGGTTTCGAGCCTCAGAGTCGCTGCACGTCGTCATGCCTTCCTCATTGTACCCTGCTTAGTGCCCCTGCGATGCCCCCCTGTACAGCCGGTGCCCCTGGATTTCTTTGCCAGCACATGCTATGAGAGTTGCTTCGGATATGCTCCCCCCCCCCCCCCCGGAAGCGCCCGTTAGCCAATTAGACCAAGATCTCCTTTTGTATTAGTAGATGTCAGAAATACGCATTTTCCCCTCCTGCTATCTGTCATCACGGGATTTTGCTGTTACTCCAAACTGGTGTTTACTGAATTTACTTCTCGTTGAATACCCGAGAAGACAACCAGAGTGTTAATTAGCCTAGGATTAGCCAGTCTGTGGATGCTGGTAAATTCTTTATTCTCTTTCAGAAAGGGATTGTTGCTCGTTTTGAGTTGTTAGTAGGCTATATTGTTTGCAAATTTAATAGCATGTTGAACTCTTAGCAAACTGTTAGCAAATGAATGACTCAACGCCAAGACTGGAAGACTGGCTGTCTTTTGTGTGGTGTATGATAATTTTTTTTTTTTCTGGGGGGGCATTTGTACTGAACTCTACAATAGCAACATTGTAATGGACAAGAGCACAGATTTTTCCTTCTCCATTTTGTCATGTTACCATGTTACCATTTATCATGTTGTAAGTGTTCTGGACTTTGGTGCATTACTTATGAATTACTCCTTACTCCCCAGCCTTTGGTGCATTAAACACGTTTCTATTGCCTTGCCTGTTTGCCAAACATATATTTTGTTTCTCTCATGTTGAATTGGATCTAACTTTATCATTTACCAACTCTGCAACACCACCTGCTTTCTTTGGCCTTAAAAATCACAGTACACACACACAGACACATAGACACACACACACATTTGTAATCATATCTTTGTGGAGACTCTCCATTCATTTCTATGGGGAGAAGTCTAGTCCCAACATGACGACCTTAACCCCCACCCAGCCCTAACCTTAACCATAAGTAACGAAACAAAATACGAGACTTTTGGCATTTTTCGTTTTCTGATTGCATCCACAGATCTTTGAGGGGACCTGAAAAATGGTCCCCACAACATCAAAATAACAGGTTTTTAATTACATTGTGGGGGACATTTGCTCTCCACAATGTAATATAAACCTAATCCACACACACATGCACACACACAGACCTGTACTCATATTTATGTGGGGACTGTCCATTCATTTCAATGGGAAAAACCAAAATCCAAAAATGACGAACTTATCCGCTATCCAGCCCTAACCTTAACAATAAATAACCAAACAAAATGGAACTATTTGGCATTTTTAGCATTTGATTGCAGTCACAAATTTTTATAAAAACTGAATTTCCTCTTGTAGGGACTGAAAAAATGGTCCCCACCCCATGAAAATAACAGGTTTTTATCACGTTGTGGAAACATTTCGTCCCCACAACGTACAATATACCTGAACCAAACACACACACACACACACAAACGCACATACATGCATAAATATAACTCTAATATATTGTCAGTATAAGACAGAAAAGGGAAAATTGGAGTAACCAAGAGAGGGATAAATCGCCTTGTTTTTCCTCAAATGTGTATGTGTTTTTATATACATAAAGGCAAAGCTCTTTATTAATAAAATCCCATTTGTCATCTTATCCTACAGACCAGTGCTTGGAAGTTCTAACAGGAATGAGCTCAGCTGATATATTCTTTGAGTGATGTGCTTTGGCCAAGCAACCCAACCCAGGCAGACACTGAAAGCGGGAGGGACTCTAACATAGCTATGCGGTGCGTGTGCTTGACTGTGGCAGCAGAAATGAACAGGCTCAGAGGTCAACAGTCATGTAGGAGAGTATATGGAAGAGAGTTGAGGTGCGTTATAGGGGTGTCTTGGTAGATGGAGATACTGTTACACAGCATAAGTACGAATACATGCTTCTGCCCCTGACTGATACTCATTTCTGACCATTTTTAGGTGGGTAGATGGTAAATCCATTATACCAGTGTATACTCTCTCCTACACCCCCAGAGTTAGGGGAGATATGAGAAAGGACCCTTGTAAAAAAAAAAAAAACTGCCTTATTCTTATTTGCTTTACAACTTGTCTGCCATCATGGACACTATATCCATGATGGATGAGAGCAATCATCTAATTTATGGCATGCCTGTGGTATCTTTTCTATATCGGATTGTGAATGTTTCGCATAGTGATATATTCCTGTCACAGCAGCGGTATGTGTCGGTTATGGAAATAGAGATTGTCTTGTACTACAGCCATGAAACGGGGTTATAAAAACATTCCAGTTCTCTACTAATCTGAATGAAACCAATTATACATACATTTAACGTAAAATTTGTTTAGCAGATGGTTCGGTCCAGAGCGACATGTACGCGGGGATGATTATAATGAAGTTGGCAGATCATTAAAGTATCGGAATTTGAATTTGTCCCAGACAATTTGGCCTAATAACGAAGATAATAACCCAAGCATTGTAATAATTGCCAGTGGTTGTTCAGTTAAGATGCTGGCTTGTGATAGCACTTATTACACTATTTAGCAGACATTTATGACCAAAGTGACACGCAAATCGTGGATCCGAGAGCTTGATCAGGAAGTGTACCGGCAGAACCCGGGGCTTGGCGCCCAACACTCGTACCTCGTGAATGGAACTTAACCAACCGTTTTGAAGTTTACACTAAAGTTTGCCAATGAAATGCTTATTCATGGATATCTTACTGTTATATATGTGATGCAGGCGTGGACACAACAATTACTTTTAAGACATTGTCATATTCAGGTAAAGTCAGGTGGGCTTTATATTGCCAGACATTATCAGAGTATTAATAAATCAATCTATGGGTGTTTCCTAAGATAAGGGGCTGACAGCACAGAGATCTCTCAGCCCTTTAAAAATGGGTGAAGTTGTGTAACTTTGTGGATACTATCAGTGGCCTGTGTTTGGTTTTTTTCCAGACTAAGAACTTCTACATGTCTGTATGGAAATAAAATTTTGGAATCAAAATTCCCCTGTATTAGCTGGCAGCTGCAGCTATACACTCACCTAAAGGATTATTAGGAACACCATACTAATACGGTGTTTGACCCCCTTTCGCCTTCAGAACTG
>JAODKC010000048.1:12676322-12690064 GCA_026777985.1 Mormyrops attenuatus | reverse complement strand
GATTGGTTGCTTAGATAATTGCATTAATGAGAAATTGAACAGGTGTTCCTAATAATCCTTTAGGTGAGTGTACATTAACAGGTCAAGTCATGTGGACGGCTAGCCTGATCTGAAGGGCCCCTATGAAGTTTATACTCCCTCACAGAGGTCCTTAGTCCCAGCTTGATTTGTCTAGTCTGTAACAGGTGCAAACAGGTGTATATTGGCTCCAAGTATGTTATTGTTTGTATTTCGATGCGTGATTGATTTTCAGAGGTGTCAGTGATGAGCGGATGCTTCTTCTGGATGCACAAATGTTTGTGGACATGCAAGATGGGTGATAATAAAAAAAATCTAGAATCTTGAATCTTGGATCTTGAATCTATTTTTAGGGTTAAGAGTATCCATGCATAGGAAATGTTTTTTTGAGCTGTGCTGGAATTTGGTGCATTACTTATGAATTACTCCTTACTCCCCAGCCTTTGGTGCATTAAATACGTTTCTATTGCCTTGCCTGGAATTGGAATTGGCTAACGGGGGACCAGTATAAGATAAGAGTGGTGAGCTGAAATAATCAGGCATGTAGCTTATCTAGGTTATATGACAGCTAATTTGGAATCAACATGTTTGTACGGGTGGGGGTGGGGGTGGGGGGCAGATAAGAGGATGGAGAAGTTAGGGGGGGCAGGAGGAAGCGGAAGTATTGTGGATTTCTTGTGGAAAAGAGAAAGGTAAGGAATGAGGACTGCAAGGTACACTGCGTCAGTGCAGTGTGAGGCAGAGAGAGGCCACGGGTGAGTTGGAATGAGCGGAGTCATCGGCCGGCTGTAACCTAATGCCCGGCCATGATTGCTTGCAGCAGCTGCACAGTCACTGAATCTATATGAACTTGCCTGCCTTCCACAGTTCCGGTCATGATCAGTGTCATCCTCCCCACTAGGCTACAGGTCTAATTGCAACTCTGTTTGACATGTTCTGCTGCTCCAGTAGTACCTGTGCACAGTCTGCATGTTATTTTAGCTGATCTTTTCATCTTTTTCTATATTTTTATAAATTCTCAATATCCATTCATTCAAGTGACCAAGCATATGTGTGCCATTTTATTGCAATTATTGAAGCCAGTTTAGTGTGTTGAGTTGAGGTGTACCTATCGCCCATTGCATGTCACCAAAGCAAAGAAATTGTGAATATGAAGGGTGACACGAGGAAGGCACATTGGCTTGCTCACCATCATCTGCTAATCCCATAAGTAACCTGATGCACACACGGCGGCGCCATTGCTGAGCTCAGTGTGTGGAC
This sequence comes from Mormyrops attenuatus, assembly GCA_026777985.1. NCBI lineage: Eukaryota > Metazoa > Chordata > Actinopteri > Osteoglossiformes > Mormyridae > Mormyrops > Mormyrops attenuatus. The sequence goes on along the minus strand of JAODKC010000048.1, from coordinate 12,688,786 downwards.
TGGGGTGAGAATGATCATGAACCCCCAGACAGGTTCTGTGGGGGACCCTAGGTTATGCCGGTGATAGCTTCAGGCTGAGCGTTCCCTGCTCATACCAGTCAGTAGAATCCCAGTCATGGAAGGTCAACCACAGCCACACACATATGAAAACACAGGTGCCTGAAGCCTGCATTTAACGTAATTTTAATCAAGCAACAGAAAGCTTAGTTTTTGTCCATAATGCATTCCTTTATGCGAGAGTCATAGGGAAATGTATGCGCAGAAGCTTCCGATTCGGTATAAATCATTATTTCGAACTAGTTAGTTCATTTTTAATTAATACTTACAAGGGCAAAGATTTGGTTTCAACATTGGTAGCAGCTGGCAGGTTCCAACTTTCCATATCCAAATCTACAGCCTTAAATACATATATTATTCTTTGTCAGTTGTCCCTAACAGAAGTAATGCTGGAAAACGTGGCAGCCAATTGTAGAAGACATGCTGACGAGAAAAGCCGAATGATTTTCTCGTATGTTTTCATGAGGCTATTACATGTTAGGAAAGATACCACAGCCATAATTTATAAAAACAAATGCCAACCGAGTTGGACACAAGTCTGTAATTGTAGTTTTTTTTTTCTTTCGTGCTGTGGGTGTCATTTCTTAGGAAAGGCTGTTCTGTTCTTTCACAATAGACAAAAACAAAATTCTCTACCAGTAGCAAAACTGAAAAAATGAGAGAAAATGGAAAAAGAGAGACATTGTTCATATGTTCATGTCCTTTCCTGGAAGAAGAAAATGAGGACTATATTTGGTCCAGCGAACATGGACATTCTCATTCTTAATCAATTGAGATCTTGTTCTTCTACTGTCCTTGGATGTATTCATGTTCATCTTCATAATGCTTTAATTGAACAGATAATTTATTACTCAGAATTGAAGAACTGCCAATGTAATTAAATTCATACCATTGCACTGTTGAATTCTTGAATCTGATGGGTCAGAAGGCTGTTGATTAATTTTCTCTTTGTGCACGCATAGTCCCAGTCAGCTGGATCACAGTAGTAAATCAAGCGCTATTATAAAATTTAATTCTAACAAACAATACTTAAAATTCTAGAAGCAGAACACAGATAACAACATTTAAAATTAGCAAAAGCATAACTGAAATGTTTAATCATTGGCAACAAAAAGTATTTCTACAGATGAATGTGTTTCCAGCTTGTAAACATGAAAATAATGTCTTTAGGTATAAGCATGTAAGCTAGATGCCTAGTAACCATGGTATAAGTGGGTTAATGCCCTCCAAGGCCTGTATTATACACCATGCATCAGGTGCTCCTTTCCTACACAGCCATGCATGTAAAAACATATAACACACAGCTTGTTATGCATTGACCTTTACTTACTGAGCTATAATGGCGACAGTTGTGATAAGTGTGGGCGGGCCTCAACTGACCAGGTCACTGGTTCAAATCCCGCGGCTGGCAGAGTTGTTGTATGTTAGGCCCTCTAGCAAGATCCTTAACCTCAAGTAGCTCTAGGGTCGACCCCAATTGACCCTGCTCTCTGAACCTCAATTTCTACGTTGGGTAGCACCTTACACGAATAATGTAGCAGCATACTGTTACCTAATGTATTAACTAATCAGTAACTAAGTGTTAGTTGCCTACTGATCCCCTGTTCGTTCATCATTAATCAATCATAACGGTTTATGTATTTCATGCATTATATTTGTTCATGATATGTACTTGAGTAGTAACTGAGTTACTAAATAACTTGTGCCCCACCCATTTTAAGTGTTACTGTTTGTTGTTTTGGCATCTGATAAATAATTAAATGTAATAAACGCTATAAGTCAATATCTTAATACGTTATTTTAATTGAACAGCCCCTGGCAATTATTCCAAAGATTGCAACATTATTGGCGTTATTGCTTGTGTCTAGGATAAGCTGCTTTAATTAACTGTCCGTTACATTAGTTACATTGCACTTTATAAAATAGGATACATCCCTCATGTGTTTCCTGCGCATTTATAGTGGTTGAGTTTAGTTTTGTTGCCTGAATACCACAAATCTGTTTGTTTTCTTCGCCTATTTTGATAACACACTCAGGGTGAATCTGTCTCTACTATGTGCGGAGTCTGCATGGACATTCTCCAGGCATTCTCCAGGTGTTTTTTTTGTGTTCTATCACTGTGCAAAAACATACAGTTTAGGTGAATTGGTATCTCAGAATTGTACGTAGAGTGCACTGGCATCCCACCCACAGTGACTATTGTCCCATACCCTGTGCTCCTTGTCCTGCATAAGCATTAAGTGGAAATGGATGCATTTTGTTTCAGAATTTGGTTTAGCAGTTTAATCATAATGACTGTCGCAAGAGAGATAGAGATTTCTAGATGCTACCCCAAATCCATGCGCTTCAAACAAGCAGGATGTGTGACCAGCATCACTCCACTGTCTCATCATCCCCTCGTTCGGCCATTCTGATGTCCTTTTTTATGATTATGTGGGGCCTTTACAAAATTTGACATCTTTTGCCTGCTGATAACAGACATGCTCTGTTTTCAGTGTCCAAGGATGAAAAAAAAAAAGTCTCTGATCCTTAGATTGCGTCAGACGTCAGGAATTCTGTTCCATACAAGATGTTCTACAAAGATGTTCTACAAAGACTGCCTCATTTAGCACCAGGGCACTGAGCTGTGTTGAAGTAAAGCGCATGAGAAAAACGGGCTCATTTGCACTGAACGCAAAGTAACCAGCCGGCACCGGAAGACCGAGAACCTGAGCAATGCATCCCAAAGAGATGTCGCTGCTAGACATCTGGAACAGAAACCGAATTAGACCAGTGAAGAGACTCTTGAAAGCCAAAGATCTTAGAATATGTCCTCGGTTACTGTAAGTGGAAATGTACCTTTTAATTTGTTTACGGAGGAGGAGCCCCTTAACGTTTTGCTTTGGTGGGCTTTCCTGCTGGGTTTAGTGAAGTATCTCCAATTCTGTCTTGGAGGGTCTGGGTTTTATTTACACACACGCTTTCTATCTACCACCTTAACATTATTTGTTTTATTTTGTTTTCAGAGAGATAATTACCTGCATCACCTGTCTTGTCCTCTCTCTTGTTGTTTATTCACATTATTCTCAGAATAATATTACTTTATAATATTAATATGTTATTCTCAGAATAACATATTACTTTGTGGAAGTGATATGTTAATTAAAAATGTTCTTTTTATCAGTAGAACCAGATAGCATTTGTTGTTGTTGTTGTCGTTCGTTTGTTTTGTTTTTCAGTGGTAGTTCAGTTTAGTTCTTAGGTCAGTATTACATCATCAATATTTTATATTTCCTTGCAGACAAAGCAGATATTGTCAGTTTTCAGAAAAAAACAAATCAGATTCCAGATTTTATGCTTTTTATGTTATTTCTTATATCCTTTAGTTAAGTTTAGTTTTTATGCAGTTTGCCATTTTAAGCATTTTGTTTGCCTGCGTTTAGCTTGTACTTTTTTGTTTATATGTCTTAGTGACCTAAGTATTAGACACAGAGGGGGGAAAAGACAACAGATCTAAGCAGATCAGGTTTTTTTGTTACAGATCTTATATGTGTCAAGGAAAACCAAATACTAGAGACTTTACTGAACCTTTACATATATGGTCATGCCATGTGATTTCGTTTTATTAGTTTAAATAAACGTCTAGTTTTCTGAAGAAAATTATTTAACAAATATGGAATACCATGTATCACAATGATTGGAAGAAATAATTTTACCTTAAAGCTAACAAACATGTTTACACAACTGTCTACTGTATGCACAGCCACTGATTTGGGCGGTAACTGTCACCAGATAATAATCTTGAGAAAGTGGCTTTGCTTGCCAGTCGCTATTAAATAACACAGTGTGTAAGGGTAGGGTGTTGTTGATATGACTTGTTGTCGCAGTGTCTGAATGCTATGGAAATCTGTCAGTTTCTGTAACTCTGTAACCATTTGAAACTTCTTGAATTTTAAAACTGCAGTGTGTGCGTGAATATTTTCACCATCTTAAATAGTCAGACGTTTAATGGCAAATGTATTTGGGTCCTCGAATTACGTTGGCGGTAGCGGTCCTAGACAGAAGAAGATAGTGACTGGCCCATAATTTGCCACTGCTTTTAGATACATCGTAAATACTCCACGAAACTGTCATTACAGTTCATACTTGTTAAATATACTGTTACAGTATTACTGTGTTGCTTAATGCACATTCATTGAGTTTGAAAATTTGTCATTAAATCTAGCAAGCTCACGTGGGATTTCACACTACATACACTAGCAAGAGTATTTCATCATCGTATTTTATTTTGAAATTTAAAAACTAGTTCTTTAGACAGAGCTAAATCTAACACTAAATGGCATTATTATAGTAACCATGCTATAATGTTACACTGAGTATACAAAAAGGCAACAATAATTAAAAAAAAATCTAAATAATGAAATTGAATTGTGATTAGGTTCTGTGACGTAATATCACAGGAAAAGATCCTTTGGACAGAATTCTTTAAAGAAATTTTCTACATAAAATGCTGAATGTTTGTCCATTTTGTTTAGGGCATTTGTAAAAAATGATAATGAAATTATATTTTATTTGACCTTTGTACAAGTACAGCCACATAGGAATTCTTTAATTTTCTTTTGTCATCTTGCCCTTTTAAACATACACCCATACATGGACCATGGAACCGGGGTGGGGTGTTCACCCGTGGGGATGGGGAGGGTCATCTGTGCCGTCGCCCAGGTGTCTTGTAGAGCATCGTTAAGAATGCAGTGATCATGAAAAAAATCACCTACAGATAATGTAATGCAAACCCATTTATTAACTTTATTAATAAACGCCTAAATTACATCCATGGTTTTCATAACAAAAATGTGATTTTTAGGCGAGGAATACGATATTGGTTATTCACTGAGTGTTGTCATTTGATCTACCAGTCAACCACGTATTTAACGTTACATCTGCAACATTATTGGCCAAATGTCAATATGCACCGTGATGCAAAAAAAGCGCATTGTGAGGTGACCGGGTTTCAGCAGTTTAGGGAAAAACAAATAAAGAAGCAGAAGGTCGTATCTGAGCTTTTCCAAATCAAACAGATAAGTGCAATGAAAAAGCAGAGACATTGATAATATGTTGATGACCTTTCCTTGTTGAGTTGCAAGGAAACTTCCTTCCAATTGCAAGCACAGAGACGTGGTCCACTGAGCCACACTCCACAGTGGAGTTGCCTGATATTTGTCACCACAGCTAGGGGGGCATAACTGATGGTATACTTCTTGATCTAAGGCTTAACCTGTGGACCCCCGCATTCCCTCTCTCTCCCTCCCCTTCCCCTTCAGCCCCCTGCTGAAAGACCCCAACGTGGTGGAATCCCTCGCACTGCAGAATGCCAAGATGGTAAAACTGCTCCCTTCCACTGGCAGTGATGTGTTCCGTCGTTTCACCCCGGAGTCGCTGGCGGAGATCGAGCGGCGGATCCTCGAGGAAAAAGCTGAGAAAAGCAAGGATGTAGAGGTAGTAGAGGAGGAGCTACCAAAGGCCAGCAGTGATTTGGAAGCCGGAAAGGTCCTGCCATTCATCTATGGAGACCCACCACCAGAGATGATGAATATACCTCTAGAAGATCTGGATCCTTTCTACAAAGCACAGAAAGTCAGTCCAATCCTTAAGAAACTCAGATCTAAAATCTCCATTTTTAAGACCAAATGTGGCATATTCCAAAAGTATATTTATGAATGCTATAAATGAAATCTTAAGAAACCCTGGAGAGGTTGTCACTTGCTTTTTGGCCTGAACATTTTAAGACCACGTGCTGGTACAGACGCTCCCCAGGTTACGATACAGTTACGATCCGATAAACCTATCATAAGGCAAAAATATTGTAAAGCGAGAATGAATTTTAATACATGACACCTATCCTAACAAACATTATAGCCTAGCCTAGCCTACCTTAAACATGCTTAGAACACTTACATTAGCCTACAGTTGGGCAAAATCATTAACACAAAGCCTATTTTCTAATGAAGTGTTGAATATCTCATGTAATTAATTGTATAATCATATCCACCGTAAAGTTGACATATTGTAACACGGACCATTGTAACCTGGGGAGCGCTTGTAATTTAAAACCAACATTTCCAGTGTGTCCTACCCAGATAATTCATGCATAATTGCAGGTAATGAAGGACCCCTAACCTTGTACTGGACAAGCAGATGAAAAATGGATGGGTGGATAAATTATAATAGAGTCACACATGATGGGTTCTTTGAATATTCAAGAATCTCTAAGTAAAATTTAATATTAAGCTATATTTCTGTTTTGGTTTATGTATCTAGAAATAAATTACGTTTCTGATGAACACATTTTGCCCGCAATACACAATAATTTAATTCCTTCAGTTGACAAAATAGGACATATGAGAAATACTATATCGATATGACTGATACATTCATTATAATATTTTAGTCATGTGTTCGTTTGTATACAGGATACAGTTTGTTTCCTGAAATTCTACCGCACGATTTCCATTCTGTATTAGAATTTGTCAATGTCCTCAAGCGAGAAAAAGGCATCTAATAGTTATTCCTATAATTCATATCTCTACTAATCCTTTTCTCACTCCTCTATTAAAAGAATTGCTTTTTGTTACATAGGTCACGTTTTACTCTTGGAGTTTCTGGCTGTGCTTTGCCATTTATTGCTTTAATACAATAAAAAAAGTGTGGTAATATTTGCCATCTCTCTCCACCTCCAGACATTCATAGTCATCACCAAAGGAAACACAATCTACAGGTTTAATGCTGAACATGCCTGTTACATTTTGAGCCCTTTCAATTTTGTGAGGAGATCAGCTATCAGAGTTCTCATACATTCATATCCTTTTTCAAATCTACTCCAAATAAGGCCATTGTCAAATTTTTACAAGTTACTCTGCTGTTCCACATGAAAATCTTCTACGGTGGCTTTGTTCTTGTTAAACACAACCAAAAAGGGATCTAAGTGGCATGTTCTATTTTAATATATTTCTAGAATTGTTCAGGATTTTGCGTAATATTTTTAACAGCTAAATGGCAATGGGTTGACTTATTTTGTGAACAATTACTTAAACCAGGGAAGTGCAGAGATTAACTTAAGTGCATGTTTTGGTCACAACCAAAAACATTCGATATCCTTGACTCCACGTTAAGTTGTTCAGCATGTTCATCATGGTAACTATCCTGTCGAACTGTGTGTTCATGACGATGAGCAACCCTCCAGAATGGAGTAAAACTGTCGAGTAAGTTTTTCGTGCCTTTATTGAAATTAATTGACATGATTTGTCCTGCCAGTGTGAGTACTTTCTATCGATAACTATAAAGTGCTGCGCATTTGCAAATGGGATGTCATGCAATATAGATTTGGAAATGTTCAGCATCCAGACTGGCTATTATACTCAAAACTGCTATGGATTTTATGCAACAAAGTCAAAGTCTTTATTTGTGACATGCACAGTATAGCAGAGACATGTCATAATGAGGTGCTTGTGCTGAGGCTCATAAAGTTGCACATACAGTCACACAAACGATATGATTGTAGCACAAAATCTAAATAATGGGAAGAGGCAGAAAGTAAATAAGTAAAATAAAATAAATAAGATAAATAGAAGGGAATAAAGCAAGCAGTCTCTATTCTTCCATTCTTATTTGCATACATTTCACATACAAAGTGTTCCAGTGAATTCTAATTTTCTTTCGATGCTTAACGTTTAAAATCTGTGCAAGAAGCAATACAAAGGTTCTCTCTTTGTAGTTCATTGTACAGACCACACACAGTTCATTGATTTCATCCTACATATCTGTTATTGTTTCTTTATATTATTTTTGTACATTTTGCACCCTTTTATGTTAACATTAACATGATGAGGTATGATAATGCCCATACAGATCTCATATAGTGCATCAGTATTTTTAGTCCTTTAATTTTGCAAGCATACTGTTCATGGATATATGTGGGTGCTTATATAACACATTAGAATCTATTCATATCTGCACATTTAAATTATATCGTGAATTATAATGTTTATGATGTTATTAACATTGAGGAAAAACTAAAAAAAAAAAAAACTAATTGACACAATATTCTATTTAGTGACATTTTAATTTTTTTTCCTCTTTCTGCAGGTATGTGTTTACTGGTATTTATACATTTGAGGCGACTATCAAAGTTTTGTCACGAGGCTTCTGCATTGGAAGTTTCACATTCCTACGAGATCCATGGAACTGGCTTGATTTCATGGTCATCACCATGGCGTAAGTATTAAGATACTGGAAATACAGGCAGTCCCCAGATTAAGAGCGTCTAACTTTACTTGGAACGCGTACTTACTAACGGACCGCCATAAAGACTAATATATAAAAAATTCGGGTTAAATGCAATGGTTCGTAATATCGAACGCACGCGCTATTTGTGACGCTCGTGAAAACATCGCGCGGCTTCAACGGTTCGCCGGCTCGAGATACAGTACAGCACCGTATGTAGTTACTTTTATTATTACTGTATATTTGTTATTATTATTATGTACTGTATTATTATTTTTCCGACTTAACTAGAAACAGGCTCGTAGCCACAGTCTGAAAAACAGTGAGGTCCGGGACCCGCGGGTGGGGAGACGGTCTCGTCAATCACATTATTGATACCGTCCCCTTCATAAGCTGTTTTAAAATAAATAAATAAATAATAATTAGTCATGTGAAACGTTACTTAACCTAATTTTTTATTCAAGTGAATATTTAGCTTCAGTTTTTATTTTTAGCTCTTAAAAAATGACTGCGGTCCGGACCTCGGTGACCTCATACCTGGCTACGGCCCTGCCTAGAAATTCACTTAAAGACAGACTTCGGGAAGGGATCTCGTTCCTAATCAGGGGACCGTCTGTACTGTCAGTTCTATAGGTAGCATATCTTCGCTTGGATGCGGCTGCTGTCCAAACTACAGGGAGAGCCTCTTACATTTCGGGACTCAAACGTCAGAAAGGGATTATGTCACTTTTATAGCCCCGCCACAGAGCTTTTATAAGCCCTATACTTCCTCTCTACTCCCCACTGACACCTCCGGGAATCATGTGTCAGATTAAGCAGGAAACATGGTGCCGCTTTATGAAAATGTTTGTCCACCTTGCAAAGTGATACGCCTGATATATTTTTAGCCAGCTGCCCTGTCGGCTTGCTTTTGGCCTCTTCCGTGGTGTTCTGGAAGACTCTCCACAAGATCAAGCCTTCTTCATTGTGCTCCGCCATAGCAAACATATCAAGTGCACAAAATTTGAAAATAAAATTGTAGAACATGTATAGAACATTAACTTAACATATAGCTCAACAACAGTTTAATACTCAATGCCAGTTATCAATAAAAAAATCATGATGTAAAGCTTGTCACAAGCTGTCACCAAAACTCAGTAAAAAGTTACTTAATGTTATTTTTATTTTCTTAAAACCTTTTAAATAATGAAAAGTGCAATAGTGTAATATGTCTGCTAAGCTCCAAATCAGTTTTAAATGCTTTAACCAGATTGACAGACCACTTACATTTAGAAATTGTTGTTTAAAAAGTCGATCTGTCGCCTTTTGTATTGTACTGCATAGGGACTGATTTCCAAAGTTGACCGCTTCGTGCACAGATTAATGAGTAATTTTGTTAATTTACTGATATAATATTTTTGTCTGCAGGTATGTCACAGAGTTTGTCGATCTTGGAAATGTGTCAGCACTCAGAACGTTCCGTGTACTCCGAGCACTTAAAACAATCACTGTAATTCCCGGTATGTTCCCCTTTACATGACCTGCTCTGGGTTATGTCGGGTGTGTTTTCTATGAAAGTCTGTTCAGATATTTTAGAATGCACGTGGATCGTAATCGTTCTGTGCTCCGTGTCTCGCTCAGGTTTAAAAACTATTGTGGGTGCACTCATCCAATCAGTGAAGAAGTTAGGAGATGTGATGATCCTCACAGTGTTCTGCCTCGCCGTCTTTGCCCTCGTTGGGTTGCAGCTCTTCATGGGTAACCTGAGACAAAAGTGCATTCGTTGGCCTCCTCCGAATAACGGCAGCTGGCTCTTTAACTCCACTGAGGACATGAATGCAACACAATTTGATTTCATCGAGTACATTGGAAACTCAGGTATGGCACAGTAATGTTACTTGGGTAAATGAACTATACTGCGAATTTTGAAATGGTCTTTCTTTTACTGGTCTGTTTCTGTTTGCCCTAGAAAACCATTACTTTTTAGAAGGTCACCTTGATGCGCTCATTTGTGGAAACAGCTCTGATGCTGGGTGGGTCTATTCAAATATACTGATTAACTGCCTGAAAAGTTGATATTTATGTTAATACAGAACTAAAACACAGATTTACTTCCGGTCATGAAACTACAAAAGACTGAATATAAAAAAATTAAATGAGTGTTTCTGTTTTGTTTTCTGGAGAGTATTTTTGAGAGTTACTGTCTTTGATTCATAATTGATTTACTGATTGTTTATTGATGTTTTAACAGAAAATGCCCTGATGGGTATACATGCATGAAAGCTGGCAGAAACCCAGACTATGGATATACAAGCTACGACTCCTTCGGCTGGGCTTTCCTTGCCCTCTTCCGCCTGATGACACAGGACTTCTGGGAGAACCTGTTTCAGCTGGTACAAGATAAACCCACTATTACCAAGTCTGCTGTTTATCGATACTGCAACATTTAAGAAAGATTTAATCCTACACTTCACTAAAACTGTAATTAAAAATCAACAAGATGAAATGTATTCGGTCTGTGTTGGATTGCCCTTCTGTCCAGGGCGTTCCTCTGGTTTGTATCCTGTGCTACCTAGGATAGGCTCCAGGCCCAGTGTTACCATGCACTGGATAAGCATATGGATGGATCGATGGATGGAGTGATTGATTTGAAATGTTCCCTTGCAATTGGAAAAGGGTCATTTAATAAATTCTGCAACATTTTTACTTCCGCTATGATATTTGCTAAGTTTTGATTCTGCTAGGATGGAGATATATATGGTTGTATGTTCCCTTTATGCAGACGCTACGTGCTGCGGGAAAGACCTATATGATCTTCTTTGTGGTCATCATCTTCCTGGGTTCCTTCTATCTCATCAACCTCATTCTGGCCGTGGTGGCTATGGCCTATGCGGAGCAGAATGAGGCTACCATTGCTGAGGCTAAGGAAAAGGAAGAGGAATACCAGAAAATCATGGAGCAACTCAAAAAACAAGAGGCCCAGGTCAGCTTTTCTGACAAATGTGTGATCCAGACAAATCTAATACACAGTTCAACAGTACAGTTACCTCTAAAAAAGTCATTAGCATTTCCTGCTGCAGCTGTTACCACTTCTTGATAATACTTACAATAATGGATGATGTTTTAAAGCAACAGTTTTGCCCTAGAACAAAGCAAAATATTTTTAATTGGTTTAGGGGATAACTGACAGAGGCATGAATTATGGCCTAATTGACAGAAGCATGGACCAAAAGAAAAGGTCAGCAGGATGAAGCCCAAGAATCAGGTTGAGGTGCTTGGGTCTAAGCAGGAACTTGCTATAGGTAAACACAAGCTGGGAGGCAGAGACGACATCTCAATGGATTCTCTCTCTGATGCAAAGGTGGGTCTTGGCGTCCTCACCTACCACATGGTCCAAACGTGCTAGAGTATGTTGTGACAGTTTCTCTGTTTTCAAGGGGAGGCCAGGTTTAAAAGATGAGAAGCTCAGCAGAGATTACCTAGACGAGCCAAGCATTCAGAGTAGAAAATCCAGTGATGCGAGTGATGTCACTAATGCCTTGGAAGGTAACCAAAGAAATATAGCCAGCAGTTTATTTGTTAACACTTTACATTAACTGTACCTTCACAATTCCTTTATAATGCATTTGAATAACATTCAGTGCACTCTCATAATGTATTCATAGAACATTCAGTAAACTTTCATAATGTATTCATAGAACATTTAAAAGCAGCATGCAAGTATACCTTAGCATCCTAACATATAACAACATTAATAACAAACATTATATAATAACAAACATTACAATTGTATATTTTTGTTAATATATTTTCTGTTTCTGTCAGCTAATACAATCTGAAAACAATTTGCCTTGTATCCAGAATTTATCCAAACTGCGCAAAATGTAGTCCAAATAAATGAAAGTATGTACCATATACTTTAAAAAGATGCTAATTTTTTCAATTCTTTTACTAAAACCCCTTTTCACATCGGTCTAGTATCAATAAACACTAATTGCATTGTAGGAAGATATAAGATTTCAAAGGTTTATGTATTTGTAATGTGGATTGTACCTGCCTTAACTTCAATTGTCAGATTTTCTTAGTTCATGTTTTAGTACGAATACAGCGTCGTCTATGACCAATATATGTATAACTGAGGCTGATGTGGTACTAAGTCTAGCTAAGCT
>JAODKC010000048.1:12642355-12670988 GCA_026777985.1 Mormyrops attenuatus | reverse complement strand
GTTGACTGGACCAAATTGCCCATAGATGTATGTGTGTGTGCCCTGCAATGGGTTGGCACCCTATCCTGGGTTGTTACATGACTTGCACCCATAGCCTCCAGATGATTAATGCAAATACTTTGGTGACTTTAGGAGAGGTTTTGAAATGGTTAAACTAACATGCTTTGACAGACCTAGTATCATAGCTTTACACCAACATGAGGATGATTTAAGCATCTTTTCCTTTGGCTGACTAAGACTTTTGAGCAATACTGTACACTAGTAATAGTACTTAGCTGTTAAATCATGCCAGTCTGCTGAACCATTGCATTGCTAGATTTAGATGTTGTGCATGTAAAGTTGTAAACAAATTCTCATTTGTTACTACTGTTATACCACACTACGGCAAGATGGCCCTGTTGCTTTGTACTGCTACTACTCATATTAGTAATCTTCTTGTTCTTCTTCTCCTCCTCTTCCTCCTTCTCCTTCTTCTTCTTCTTCTTCTTCTTATTATTATTATTATTATTATTATCATTGGGCACAGGGCCAAAGGTTATTCTGTTTTTAGCTAGTTATAATATTCTGACAGTCCAATATTTCATAATGGCTGGAACTAAGGCTTTTTAGGACTATTTGAGCCCTAGGTTTACATAATATAGACTTTCATAAAAAAAAATCCTGCAACTGGAATCTGTAGAAAAATGAAGATATGCCATGGGAACTGCCTTGGACTGAGGGAATTTCTAACTCCAGATACACTGGAACGAGCATCCAAGTGTATTCGTTACTGATGCTGACTATGGAGGTATAGTTGATGTAGTGACCTTATGTAAGACGCTGAAGGAATGTTCTCATTAAGTGCTACATGCACTGGGTATGGTGGGAGTGCTGGAAGACTATTGTCTTTGGCTACTGTTCAATTTATGTTTCTCAAAAAATGACTGAATCCATTCCCCAATTTATGACATCGATGAGTTTTCTTTTTCAGAAATTCTTTAATAATTTTGCCTCAGATACGGCAATCACGATAAACTATACGCCACTTTTGCATGCCTAATGGTATTTGTCCCAGTAGTTAGCAATGGTGAATTTTAATCTTCACTAGTGGAACAATTGCCTTTTTATTGCCAAAGTGGCTGCAGCATTCATTCTCTAAGCCCTTAATTTTAAGTGGAGAAAGTGTCTTTAAATGTTAGGTGCCTAAAATAATGTTACACTTTAATGTTACCTGTGCCTCACAAAAAAAGGCTTTGGACAGTGGTTAGCTTTCTCATAAGTTAGAAGTTTTTCATAATGGGAAAATGTAATGCACTGCTCGAAACATCGTTGGACTTTTGGAGAAGCTCATTTAAAATTATAGGTGACATCTGCTGAGACAATCTTCAACCAGGAAGACATATGACTGTTCATAGACTGTTGGAAACTAGATAGCATAGCAGACTTGGCTCTGCTGTCACTCTATACTGTGAAAAATCAAGATAAACAAAATAGAAAGATAATCTGTGGTCTCTGGTTCCCCCTTAACTCTATAATGAAAGGCTGTCTGAGCATAAATTTTATGCAGCCATTAATATGTGTCTTCGAGGTTTTTGTTATTTATCGTGAGAGACTGAATGTCGGGTAGTTCCGTTTCAAGAAACCCCAAACATGTCAAAGGCCTGTAACATTGCATTTCATATCTGTGATATATTTCATAATACGGTCATGTGCCGCTTAACGATGTTCCGGTCAATGACGGACCACCTATACGATTATAATGGCGCTGAAAAATGTGCATCACCTAGTGATGCAGCTGTCGTGATGTTGTATTATTCACATATTTGTGGTGATGTTGGTGTAAACAAACCTACTGCGCAGCCAGGTATATAAAAGTATAGCACATGCAATCATGCACAATACATAATACTTAATAACCATAATAAACAACTTTGCCACTGGTTTATATATTTACTATACTTTTATTAGTTATTTTATAGTGTACTCATTCTACTTTAAAAAAGTTTACTGTAGCCTAGGCATATAGTATAGGCAATACCATCCAGGTTTGTGAGTACTCTATGATGTTCATACAACAACAAACTCACATAACAACGCATTTTTCAGAACATATCCCCCTAATTAAGAGACGCATGACTGTATTTACATCAGACATTGTTTAACATTGTTTTTACTGATATGTGAAAAAAAGAAAAATTAATGAAATTTTTTGCTAGCCTTTTGAACTTTTCCATTTTGAAAACTGGCATTTAAAACCTGAAAAGAAAATACAGAGATACAGAGGGTACAGACTGAATGGGATTACAGGTCAAATTTACACTCAGACTGAGGTCCGTTATTGCCAATTTAGAGATGCTAGTTGACCATGCAAGCAAACCTTTGTGACATGGGAAAAACATGCAAACTCCACAAACACACATACACACACACACACACACATACACAGGTTTGTAATGATATCTTTCTGGGGACTCTCCACTCATTTCTATAGTGAAAACGCTAATCAAAACATGACGACCTTAACCCCTACCCAGCCCTAACCTTAACCATAAGTAACCAAACAAAATACGAGACTTTTGGCATATTTACTTTTTGATTGCATTCACAGATCGTTGCGAGGTGCTGAAAAATGGTCCCCACAACATCAAAAAACTGGTTTTTATTACGTTGGGTGGGACATTTGGTCCCCGCAATGTAATATAAACCTAATCACGCACACACAGACACACACAGAGCAGAGGCGGGATTCAAACCCCCAAAACTGAAGGTGTGAGACACTAGTGAATAGCTCTGTTATAATATGCTTTGTCTACTAAGTACATACAAATACATACAATTATTCTTACTTTGAGTATTGAGTATTATATAGCAAGTAACAAAGTAGCAAACTTGAAAGTCACAGTAATATTTTTATATTTATATTATATTTTATATATTAAATAATGCATGATGTATCAAACAGCATATTTAAGAAATAGATTGTCTACATATCATGCTTCACTGCACGTTTTGCATTAGAGATGCGTGGACTTCAGTGAACAAGGTGGCAACGCAGTGACTGGAAATCACAATGGCCTACTGTGTTCCCAAACAAAGCTGCTCAAGAAACAAATAATGTGGCCCTTCTCTCCCTCCCCCCGGCCTTTAGGTGGAGGAAGTGGCAGATAATGCAGTTCAGTGTGTCACAGAGGAGAAGGCGCCTGAGGAGGAGGAGAAAGAGGAGGAGGAGGAAGAGCCGGATATGATCGAACCAGAAGCTTGCTTCACGGATGGTAATGCGAAAATGCAAAGGCGCCTTCTACCGACACAGCACCGGGTGTCCTAACACCAACTTCATTGTAGCCATCAATAATGTAATCACTTCCAGTAATAATATATGTTGTGCCAGGCCTGTTCTGAACGCCAACAATGGTGTTTTTCGTACTGCTGTGCGATTAATCATAATGTCGCCAAAGAACATATGAAACTGCTGGCGTGCCAGTGTGAAGCTGCATCTTCTCACGCTTCCTTGTCATGCTTCAGCCTGTTTCAGCCGCTTCCCCTTTCTAATGGTGGACATCACACAAGGCAAAGGAAAGATCTGGTGGAACATCAGGACGACTTGCCTCACTATTGTGGAGCACAACTACTTTGAAACGTTTATTATATTTATGATCCTGCTAAGCAGTGGAGCCTTGGTATGTGTTACATGCCCATACAAGCTAAGACTCACGCAAAAGTAGATTTATTTTTTCGAACAACTTTGACATTGACTAACATAAGAATTTTTTTACATTATGTTGTCATTGAAAGTTTTTTGGGAGCAGAATTATATTAAATGGCATAAATGCACGATTTTTACATATTTTCACGTTAACATGTTCATTATTTTGTTGCTCATATCTTGGCAGGCTTTTGAAGACATATACATCGAACAGCGCAGAGTTATAAAAATCATTCTGGAGTATGCGGATCAAGTCTTCACCTATATTTTCATTGTGGAAATGCTTCTAAAATGGGTGGCATATGGGTATAAGGTTTACTTCACCAATGCCTGGTGCTGGCTGGACTTCCTCATTGTGGATGTGAGTGTCACTCTTTCTTTAAAGTTAATATTAAAGCTCTTGTGCTGTTTTCCTTGAGAATGCAAAAGCTGTAACTTTTTTATAAAATACATAGTTGAAAATTTACCTAAAATAAGGTGCCGCCAAATAAATCTACCAAAAGAATCTGTCAAGTAAGTTGGTCGTGTTGTTGCAAGTTGCGTCAGCAGACACAAAGCAGTGCCGAGAAATCACTTGCTTTTGCTAGATATAGTCTCTGTGGAATCCGAAATATTTCTATACAGCAGAAGATGAATGTGTTTTGGTGACCAGTTCTTGTTCATTTTCTCTTCCTCACTTATTTTTGTTAATGCTGCTATGACCAGCTAAACCAGTTAGAATGGCCATCACAGGCTGGTGTGACCAGCTAAAAGATCAAATCATTGTGTGAAAACATACCTTAAACTATCATAAATTGGTCAACCAATTTAACCAGTTTAAGGTGGTCAAGCTGGTTTTCTCAGCAGGGGAGGAATCTGCGTGTCTCGGGGAGACACTGTCACTGAACCATGATTGAGAGTTATGCCAGTGAGTTTCATTAGAAACAGCTGTATGTAAGCTGTGGAAGTTCTTAATTAAGAAATAAAACAAGAAACCGGAACAAGAACCTGAATGCACATAGCAGACATCAGAAACTAGAGCTGCTATTACAAATACAAACTTAAAAAAAAAATTCAGTGTTATGCAATATTACATCAAATAATTTAACATTTAAAGGCTGGATGGACATCATGTATGTTGCAGTTGATTCACTTGAGGTGCTGATTTTCCAGTTCAAAATTAGGTACACAAGGAGAGTGACAACTATAGACTTTTGATCAGTTATTTTGATTGCAATGCAAATATTAAAAGTTAAAATAATTACATAAACAAATATGGTTGGTATTTTGATGCATTCAAGATAATTGTTTGCTTTGATATTTTGGTATTTTAATTTTCTTACAGGGACAGTACAATAGCAAATATTTAGATATTTTTTAACTGGACTCTTATTGCAGGTTTCTTTGATCAGCTTAACAGCCAATTTACTGGGATATTCTGAACTGGGACCAATCAAGTCTTTGAGAACCCTGAGGGCATTGAGACCTCTGAGAGCGCTCTCCAGGTTTGAAGGAATGAGGGTGAGTGATGCTTTCACAACCTTTCATAAATCCACAGAAAGATGTTGGAGGTCCGTGATAAATGGTGAAGATGGCGGACAACATCACATGACCCCAAAAAAACACTGAACACTGAGACACTGAGACATTCAGTATGCCTACTTAGCCATCTTCTGTATTTTCAGAGTGGCTGGAATATGCGCTTAGTTTGGTCTAGCACTTGGACATCTGTGTAGAATATTGCTCACATAACTTTTTATGTTTTAGGCTCATAGCTGGAAAAGAATTTAAAAATGAATGAACATATATATAGTTATTGTGGACAGTATACTTTGCTGATATTGCGTGTTGGGCAATAAAGGGTTAATTTGAGATGCACTTTCTGATTGTGTGCACATCCTATTTTGTGTGAAAGGTGGTGGTAAACGCCCTGGTGGGGGCCATACCCTCCATCTTCAATGTCCTGCTCGTGTGCCTCATCTTCTGGCTCATCTTCAGCATCATGGGGGTTAACCTGTTTGCTGGGAAATTCAGCCGTTGTATCAACGTTACCTCAGAGGAGCTCTTCACTGTGGACATCGTCAACAATATGACTGAATGCCTTGAACTGCTGGAACAACACAATGATGTCCGTTGGGTCAACTTGAAGATCAACTATGACAATGTGGGCATGGGCTACCTGTCTCTTCTGCAAGTGGTGAGTTTAATAGAAAGGCAGATTGTACTCTGTTCAAATTATAAACATTTATACTCTTTACTCAGTACAGTCTTTTGACCGGGAAAATTAAGGTTGTTTTTTGTAAATTCACAAATGCAGAATTAAATTTTCTCTGTCATTGGGTATTGGACAGTTACTGACTACTGACTGTACTGTTATTTCTATTTTTTATTTTTCTATTTAGGCAACATTTAAAGGCTGGATGGACATCATGTATGCCGCAGTTGATTCACGTGAGGTACTGATTTTCCAGTTCAAAATTAGGTACACAAGGAGAGTGACAATGTAGACTTTTGATCAGTTATTTGGATTGCAGTGCAAACATTAAAAGTTAAAATAATTAAATAAACCAGTATAATTAGAATTTTGATGCATTCCATTATAATATAAAGAAAACAAAGTAGCATTTTACTCATATGTAATGCATTATAGATACCTTCATAATGCATTATTATAATGCATTCATAAAGTATTATAAACACAGCTATAACTATTTATAAAAATAACACATTATAGCCATGTTTATTATGCATTATGAATGCTCTGTGAAGCTCTCATCTATAATGCATCATACATACTTTCATAATGCATTATAATGGTTAGTGTAAGCCATTATATGCATTATGAAGGCATCTACAGTATAATGCATTATATATGAGTTCTTTAAGTAGTGTTACTGAAAACAAAAAAAAATCGTTTGCTTTGATATTTGAAACTGAATGTTCCTTCTTATGATCTTGTCAGATGGAAGATCAGCCTGAATATGAAGTCAATCTCTACATGTATCTGTACTTTGTAATCTTCATTATCTTTGGATCTTTCTTCACTCTCAATCTCTTCATTGGTGTTATCATTGACAACTTCAACCAGCAAAAGTCAAAGATAAGTATCAACACTGCCCTTAATGTGCAATTATGTGAGTGAATTTTGGAGACCACGACAATGGACTGGGGTCCTGTCCAGGGTGTACTTCAAAAGAATATGCGACTAAGACGTTTATTAGAGTTCTACATAAGAGTTTTCTGGAAAATGAAGAAATGTAGATGCTTATTGATTTTCTTAGCCTTATCCCCTTAGGTTTTTAATTCTCCACAGTTCTCCACAATCTACCTTTGATCTTATATCTATACTGTAAGTTAAAGCTAAGAAACTAGGTAACTCCCCATATCACACACTGATGGTGTGTCATCTAGCTATTGTGATGAGAAGTTCAAACTTTCATTAGCACCCCTGTAAGTTCTGTCATGACCTGATGGGTTCGTTGTGTACGTCCCACATTGCACAGATGTTGTATCGTTTCCTCTTCAAGACAGTAGGATAGGTATTAAACAGGACAGATGTTAACAGACTGATGTTAACTCACAAACTTTCAGAAGAAGAGGGAGCTAGTAGCATAACATTGAAGAAAACAGACTTATAACAGGATGTTTGCCAGTTCAAGATTTACATTTGTCCCATTAATTGTACATTTGAGAAAAATATTTAATGTGAAGTTTCACCTGTTTAGAAGGGTACGACTGTATCTCTCTTTCAATGTTTGATGCTGGAAGTATATAGAGCCAAACCCTCGGTGTGGCTACCCTGCATCTCCCCCTGTTGGTTCATATTGGAAATGCTGTCATGCATATAAACATTTCATAATCTGGTTTGGTTGTTTTCCCATTTTCTTGTTACATACAGTATTTGTAAGATGTTATTGCAATATTTTTATGCAAATATTACATTAATACCAATGTAATGTGTCGATATTATTATGACACGATACACAGAATCCCCAGTTTCAATGGAAGTACACATTAAGGTAGCGATTTACTTGATCTTTACAATGGCTGTAGCTGCTATTAAGGGACCTGCCATCCTAGAACATACCATTTCCCATACACTTGAAGAATAATTGTTTGTGGATTTATACTTTGGAGGACAGGACCTCTTCATGACTGAGGAACAGAAGAAATACTACAATGCCATGAAGAAACTTGGATCCAAAAAACCACAAAAGCCAATCCCAAGACCTCTGGTGTGTAAGATATTTATCAGCTGTAACACCTCCTCATAAGCTGTAACACCTCCTCATAAGCTGTAACACCTCCTCATAAGCTGTAACACCTCCTCCTGTGTCTCCTCATAATGACGTCAGAGGTCTTGGGATGTAAACTGAAAGTGATGTAAAAGTGAATAATAATAATAATAATAGTAATAGTGAAATTTGTATTCTTTACTATCAGGGCCTGGACATGTAGGAACCATTGCACTGCTTGTATTTGCATATTGTGCCTTTTTGTTTTCATTTTGGACTTTTCCTGTTCTTCAAATTCATATACCATTAAGGTGATTTTTTGAAAATGTTTAAATTAATATGTATAATACTTTCTAAGCTACACTGTTTATGTTACTCAGTTATTGATTTTTGCATTCATGGTCTCTTTTATTTACATAAATGTTTTTTTTCTTTTCTTTTCTTCTCTCTTTTTCTTTTTCTGTGTCTCCTTCTCCTCTGTTTGTGCGGGACCCTGAAGAATCCTGTACAAGGCCTTGTGTTTGACTTCGTCACCAAGCAGTTCTTCGACATCTTCATCATGGTCATGATCTGCCTCAACATGATCACTATGATGGTGGAGACAGATGACCAAAGTGAAGAAAAGGAAGCAATTTTGTTCTTCATTAATCTGATCTTCATTGTTGTCTTCACGGCAGAGTGTGTCCTCAAAATGTTTGCGCTCAGACAATACTTCTTTTCAGTTGGATGGAACATCTTTGATTTTGTCGTGGTCATTCTCTCAATAGTGGGTAAGTAAATGCGTAATTAATACAAATATATACACTATATTGCCAAAAGTATTGGGAAACCCCTCCAAATCATTGAATTTAGGTGTTCAAATCACTTCCATAGCCATAGGTGTATAAAATCAAGCACCTAGGCATGCAGACTGCTTCTACAAACATTTGCAAAAGAATGGGTCGCTCTCAGGAGCTCAGTGAATTCAAAGCGTGTTACCGTGATAGGATGCCACCTTTGCAGTAAGTCCAGTCATGAAATTTCCGCACTACTAAACATTCCACGGTCAACTGTTAGTGGTATTATAACAAAGTGGAAGCAATTGGGAACAACAGCAACTCCGTCATGAAGTGATAGGCCACGTAAAATCAGAGATCGTGGGCAACACATGCTGAGGTGCACAGTGTTCAAAAGTCGCCAACTGTCTGCAGAGTCAATAGCTACAGACTTCCAAACTTCGTGTAGCCTTCAGATTAGCTCAAAAACAGTGTGTAGAGAACTTCATGGAATGGATTTCCATGGCCGAGCAGCTACACCCAAGCCTTACATCACCAAGTGCAATGCAAAGCGTCGGATGCAGTGGCGTAAAGCACGCAAGCACTGGAGCAGTCGAGACATGTTCGCTGGAGTGAAGAATCACGCTTCTCTGTCTGGCAATCCGATGGACGAGTCTGGATTTGGCGGTTGCCAGGAGAACAGTAATTGCCTGACTACATTGTGCCAAGTGTAAAGTTTGGTAGAGGGGGGATTATGATGTTGGGCTGTTTTTCAAGGGTTGGGCTTGGCCCTTAGTTCCAGTGAAAGGCATTCAAAGCCATTTTGGACAATTTCATGCTCCCAACTTTGTGGGAACAGTTTGGAAAAGGCCCTTTTCTGTTCCAGCACCTCAACCTGACAGAACAGCATTGGGATGAATTAGAGTGGACACTGTGAGCCAGGCCTTCTTGTGCAACATCAGTGCCTGACCTCACAAATGCTCTCCTGGAAGAATGGTCAAAAATTCCCATAAACACACTCCTAAACCTTGTGGACAGCCTTCCCAGAAGAGTTGAAACTGTTATAGCTGCAAAGGGTGGCCCAACTGAAAATAAAGAATGGGATGTCATTGAAATTCATGTGTATGTAAAGGCAGGTGTCCCAGTGCTTTTGGCAATATAGTGTGTGTGTGTGTGTATGTATATATATATATATATGTATATATATATATAGATAGATTCTAAAGTTAAATGTCACTGAATGTGCTGTCATCAGATTCATATTTGTTGTGCTGACTACAAATATACATTTTTTGTACAGGTCTTTTGCTGGCTGACCTAATAGAGAAGTACTTTGTGTCGCCTACCTTATTCCGCGTCATCAGACTGGCAAGAATTGGTCGTGTGTTGCGTCTTATCCGCGGCGCTAAAGGCATCCGGACACTACTGTTTGCTCTGATGATGTCACTTCCTGCTCTATTCAATATAGGCCTCCTCCTCTTCCTGATCATGTTCATTTTCTCAATCTTTGGCATGTCAAACTTTGGATATGTGAAGAAAGAAGCAGGCATTGATGACATTTTCAATTTTGAGACCTTCGGCAACAGCATTATCTGCCTTTTTCAGATAACCACTTCTGCCGGCTGGGATGGACTCCTACTCCCTATTATGAATAGTGGGCCCCCAGATTGTGACCCAGACATAGAGAATCCAGGCTCTTCTGTCAGAGGCAATTGTGGGAATCCTACTGTGGGCATCGTGTTCTTCTGCGGCTACCTCATCATGTCGTTCCTCGTCGTGGTAAATATGTACATAGCCATTATCCTAGAGAATTTTAATGTGGCTACAGAAGAGAGCAGTGAGCCCCTATGCGAGGATGACTTTGAGATGTTTTATGAGACCTGGGAGAAATTCGACCCCGATGCCACCCAGTTTCTGGACTATAGCCGGCTGACAGACTTTTGTGACACACTGAAAGACCCTCTGAGGATTGCAAAGCCTAATAAAATGAAGTTGATTACAATGGATATTCCAATTGTTACTGGGGATAAAATACATTGCTTAGATATCTTGCTAGCTCTTACTACGGAAGTGTTGGGGGAATCTGATGCAATGGGTGCCCTCAGGGAGAGCATGGAGGAGAAGTTCAAAATGAACAACCCCTCGCCGGTGGTCTATGAACCCATTACCACTACTTTGAAACGTAAACGGGAGGAGGTGGCTGCAACGGTCATCCAAAGAGCATACCGTAAGTACTTGTCGAATCCATCTGGCAAACGTGTCCCCTCAAAACCAAAATGGCCGATGTATAAAAAAAAACAGAGACCAGTAGAAAATTTCCCTTTAAATCGAGTGGAATTCGTCAGTGATGTGGTCCTGCACTCTGCCCCTTCCCCTCCTGAAGAGGCGTTCACATCCCTGGACAACCTAAAGGAGTCTGTTGTGTAGCGATTGAAATAGAGGAATGAGCAACTGTGGTCTGTGTTGGCTATGAGATGTTGGCATCCATGGAAAGAATATTAGCTCTTCCAAGACTTGGACTGGTAAGCAGTGAGGATCTGACACAGAAACACGGCTAACATTCTAAAGTAATGTTATTGAGAGCAGGTGTAAAAACACAAGTTCAAAAAATATGTGGAATTTTTAAAAATGTTTAAATACAGTTTTCCCAGAAAGAACAATGTTGGATATTGTTTGGTGGTGAATAGCAGATCATCTTGGTAAGAAAAGCCTTTAAAAATCATTGGTACCAAATTTGGGCATCTCCCCAGGAAATCTGTCAAAGTTGTACATACATATAAAGAATAGACCTTGCATATATTTTCAATAAAATACTGTGAATGTATGCTTTATATTTTTATGTATCACTGTTAGAGTTGGATTATTGATCTAACATCACAACAGCGCCAAATTAGCAATAATGTACTCTACTGGGCAAAAAAATGGGTCAAAGCTTAATGTTGTGCAGTTTGGGTTTGGTCCATTTTTTCCCCCAGGAGTGTATGCTGATCAGAGGTGGAAAGGTCTGGTTCAGAAAGTACAAATCCAGATCAAGATTTTGTTTCAATCAACCAATTGAATATAAAGAGTCACGTTCACAGAGTATTTAACTGGTCGGTTGAAACACAATCTTGGTCTGTATTTGTGTTCTCTGAACTTGAACTTTCCACCTTTGGAAAGTTGAGACTTTGTTATTTTTCATTGTTCAAACTAAACTCATTATAACTGTTATAATTGTAATTATTTTGTCTTTGCATTCTTTTTGTTTCTTTGCTCCAGAGTATTTTTACTAGCACTTTTTCATACATTTGTATTATAAGGAATAACAATGACTTGTATTAAAGTATATAAATTTCAGAAAATAATGATAATTTTCTGAAATCATTTAAGAACCCCAAGTTTAATGACTTCCAGTATCTCAGTGATATTCATTTTAAATATGATTAGTTCCAGGCAAACTGTAGTGCTGTTTTAAAAACAGATAAGCGATGTTCCCTTTTTTGTAATATCTTGCATTAATCCAAAATTGAAATGAATCCAAAATTGTCTAACAATGTCTTAACTAATGTCTTATATCTGCACTTTCTAATGTGCTATAGAAAATGTTTAATTGAAAATATTATTATTAATCTTTAACAGAAACAGTTGTCTTTGTATTTCATTAATTAGTACTGTGAGACCTTGCTTAATATGTCTTTATAGCTTATGTATATATATTCAAACAAATATTATTATCAAATTATTCAGCAGTTATATAATTTTATATGAAATGAGAATATACTGCTGCTGGCTCTCCTAGAGTTATGCACATTTTTGTCACTAGGCTACTTATTTACTTTTTTTAGTTTGCTAGTTTAGTTATATTTTGCTAAGTATTATGTCATTGTCAAGACAAAAAAAACACTTTACTTGAGGGGGCACATATATAGTAGTTAATGTATTAATTAACCGGAAATTTAGTGTTAGTTACAAACTGATCCCATGTTTGTTCATCATTAATAAATCACGATGATTCATGTAATTCACGAAAGTTCCTATATTTATTCATGATTTGTTCTTGAGTAGTAACTCAAAGTTACAAAGGTACTTGTGCTCCCTCAAGTTAATTGTTACTGAAAAAACTCACAGAATGACACTGATATGGGTAAATGCTCATACATTTGTGGAGACCTGAGATTCTGCCTTTTTAAACCCAAAGCACCCAAGTGACGGTGCCATCCTCACATGTACAAATAGTAACACTGAATTTTACACTTCAGCAGAGACAAATATACAATTTACGCTATTCTGAAGGAAGCCCGCAAGTACTGCAATACTAAAACTGAGATGTAAAGAACCATCTGGCACATTTAACATTCTATTTTAAGGAATTAAATATTTCAGTTTTACTGTGAATGCAATTGTGATTACTAAGAATGTTCTTTTCGAAAAAAAAACACAAATAATGGTTCCCAGCATGCATCATCAGTACATAATGCTTAATATCTCTAACTAGTGAAATGAAATGCAATTTTGTGGTTCAATCAAACTGGTTGACTGGTCAAAGTTGGTTGTACATATTTTCTTAGTGTTATACATCTTTGTTTAGAAATTATTACATTTCATAGTCTTTTGACTAATGTACCATTTACTACTCTATATCGTTGAATAAAATCCATGATCAATCAATATGAAGCAACGTATGCCTTGGGTTTTATGTTGATTAATGTTATAATACAGTATACTTAATTTTATTCATATAAATTTATTCATTGTACTATTGTAATTTTTAGCTACTCCCTGAAGTTTCAGATACCTTTGAAAAATCATACGGATGGTAGTTAATAAAAGAAGCACATTGGGTCTGTCCTAAAGCCAAAACTGCCCAGAATGAATTTGTAATAACATTACTCAGATTGACAGGGATGTGGGTGATTACAGATTGAGCCAATCTGGAAGTGGAATCAAACATGGTGGATTCTCATGCCTGTGACAGGTAACGTGTGAAATGAATTTTGCATCAGATATGACAGTAACATGTTTGTAACTTTACAAATTAATACATATTGTGGTGCTTTTGGAATATTCTTGTTATGCAGTAACTTGAGAACTGTCTATCAATGTGCATTTTTCTTAAGATATAATTCTACTTCAAGAGAAGGGAATACGTTCGAAAATATACTTTTGTTACAGCTCTGTGCAAAAGTTTTTGGCAGCCTAAGAAAATGATGTTCAAATGATTTTCACGTTGGTGTAAAACTATGATGTCAGTCAAAGTGTGTCAGCTTAGCCATTTGAAAACCTCTGCTGAAGTCACCCCAGCATTTGCAGCAACCGTCTAATGCACAATACGTGTTTTTTTCACTCAACCACTACCCCACCTCATACGGCTAATCAACACCTCATTGACATTTTAAAAGTAACTAAGTAACTAGCTAACTTTTGATTGATTGATTGATTGATTGATTAAACTGGATGTGAAATGTAACAAATACACGGAATGGCTGGGGTGCCCCTGAGGAGAGGTTTGGGAACTGAAGCGGTATTCATCTAGCCGTTTGACAAGGTATCAGTAACTTTTTGCAGAACAGAAGTTTTTTGTGTTACTCTTGATTTGCCTATGTTCTAATGTTAAATTGTGTTTTTTGTTCTGAGCACATATACCCTTACTACCCAGATAAATAGCTCTAAAAATTTCCTTTGACTGCCTAAGACTTTTGCACAGTACAGTATATATAGGCGCTAAATTGCTTTTATATGCACATTTGCAGTCCTTGCATTGGAAAACTAGACTTGAACAGTTTAGCCTTGATTTTATTAAAAAAAATTCTAACAACTAAGCAAAATATCCTTAGTAATACAAAAACTAATTTTGGTATTTCATTTGCCGCACAGCACAGCTGCCAGTACCCACAAAATAATAAGATCCTCTTACACCTTCATAGACGCCTCGGGATAGTTGAGAGATATTCATCCATCTATCTTTCAACCGCAAGGTCATGGGGGGTGGAGTGGGGGCTGTATTTTATCTCAGGGCCCAAGGCAGGGGTACACCCAACATAGGACATGCAAGCATTAATCCAAATGCATGGATTTTGGGTTATTCATAGTAAAAAAGAGAGATTCTGCTTTATAAAAAAAAAAACAAAATTGTGTACAAGAGATATGCTAACTTTATTTAAAGCATGGAGTTAATTTATCTTGCTGAACCATATAAGTCACGGACATGCATTAGGTAGGTATCTTGAGTCTCTGACCTCCACCTAAGTAATGCCAATCAGTAGTACAAATGGTTCTAAAGTTGTTGTTTTTTTCGACTGGGAATTTTAAAATAGCATCATGGTGGAATCTATCAAATTACCAGTTGCAGAATTTATCAGGTTAAGGGTGTCTTAACCTCTTGCTCTGCCCACTATAGAACCCCTGGGCATTGGAATAGTGCACTGGTCTTTATGTGAGGGATTCAGTTCAAGTTCCTTCCAAACAGTGTAAGTTTAAGGACAGCCAGTAACCTTTCAACAACCCATCCAGCAAATCTCTGTTAAGCAGCAGACAGGATGTCCAGCTTCAGCACTTCATTCATTCATCTGATCACTCTTCACTGCCTCTTTGTTTTATGTAATACTACAGACCAATATAGTAGCATACTAGCGGAAGATGACATCCTGTCTCACCAGGAAAAATTGCCTGGCAGGGCTTCTCCTGTGGGTTTTCTCTCTCCGCCCCGAGTCCTAACAGCTGTCCAAGAGATGCAACATGAGAGGACCCAAGTGTTGTGACAGCAGAAGATGGGGGAAGTTACACAGCATTCTGAGAGACTCTAAGATCTCCATTTGAGGTCTTGAACAGAAGGTATGAGATCCACTTAGCCCCATCAGTAGTAGTCTCATTCCTAATCCCAATTTCAGTGGTCTTTGGGCAAAATTTCAACAGGCAGTTATTTTCTTCTGCGTGGAATAGGCATTACAAGCACGTCTGAGGTATTTCTGTACACAGGTGGCTCACACTTGCTCCACTGAGGCATGTGGTATTCACCACTGGCATCTGTGTGTAAAATGTAAATGTTCTTAACACGTGGGTGTCTATATGTGTGCCCGGGTATATATTAACTGAGTTAAAATGAAAGAACATATACCATTTGGACACCAGCGAGTTTTGGTGTTTAGTGGTTAGCAGGTCATCAGTCAGCAGTATCGCGAGCTCCTCACCTTATTGTGCGGCAAGACCTTATCAAACATAAATCATTTTAATGCGCGGCAAAACCAAAACAAAACATTTTCATCCATTAAGTCCAGCAGTTCAATGAAGATCATGCCTAGTCAACTTGAAACGTCTTTGCAATAGGTATTTGGCGGTATTATAGGGTTGAAGAAAAAACCAATGAAATAACGTAAAACCCAGCTAGGGTTTCTGGTTTAATGCCACGACCATACAACACGCGTGGGCACTGGACAACTGATGCAAAACGGCAATTAAGTAACAATTATCCCGACTAGGGGTGGTCTATTTAAAGTCCTGTGCCTCTATTTCCCAGCGGAGGCTTCAGTAAATGTCTGCCAAAAATAGGCCATTTAGTTATCTGTTTGTGGGCAGTTTTTGATGGTAGCTTGCCAGTACTTGAGTGCTTGACATCTTTCCGCTCCTGGGTTGGGTTCCTGCATGACAAATTCATGAAATAACTCTTGTTTTGTTTGCTGTATTCTCTTTGCAGTTGAGTTTATAGAAAATAATGATACTTTATTAACTCCCTTTTCACCCCATCTTGCTCTCCATGAATGTGAGAGCAGGCTTTGGAGGGGAAGGGGGTCACAGGGATGGGGCAGTCACCTTACAGGGTCCAGCAGAGAGCTGGAAATTAAAGACCTTGTTCAAGGCCTCACAAACAACTAACTATTCTGTCAAGGCCAGGCTTGGACTAGCGACCCTCTGATCACAGGCACAAAGGGTTAGCCTGCTGAGTCACGCATGACACCCTGGTTTGAACCCAGTGCTTGCATAACTCTGGTCCTTTAGTGTGGACCGTTTGCCCTACATTTCAATATGTTTCAATTACCCTATTAAGATCTTCAAGATCTTAAATATGACTGTATGGCATAAACATGAGCATTTACACAGTGTACACGGCACTTTTTAGTTTTTGATTCACTTGCACTTTCCTTAGTAGTGATTATATATCTTCACTGCATCCTCTGGCAAATTGCTGTGATGCTCCGACTGTTTCAATGTGTGGATTTGATCACTCTGCCGTGAACTACTGTTCTATTTAGGATGCGAATTTTATGATGATTTGTACTTGTACTTGAGATCTCCAGTCTCGGAGGTGTTCGGCTATAGTGCAATCCACAAAGCCACCATACAATCCACACAAAATGGTAACGGCATTCAAAAGAGATCCAGTTTTATTGGTGTGTTTACGCGAGTTAAGAAATAAAAGCTCCCAATAGGGACTCGATCTGGCTAAAAACATTCGTGTTGAAAAGTAAATACCCCTCACACCTGTTCCTGTATCAGACCTAAATTCTTTTTTCTTTTTTTTTTTTTAGAATCAGTCTCGGAAGTAAGTCTCAAATGTTATTAAGGAGTTGGATGACAGTCCTCTAAAATAGCAATTCTGTCATAGCGAAAAGGATACTACCATGAACATTAACGATATACTGCATGAAAGACAACTTGCTGAATGTGCACAAAAAATTATTCCTTATGCTGGGCAAAATTTGGAATTATAAGTAAGGTTGACATCTGTAATTGCTGTTGGTCTTTAACTGTGGAAATACCTTTTTAATTACAGGTACGATCTGTCCACAGCTGTTGGACAGAACTGGGTTTTTATGTGCGCGTAAGCTGTTAGTGTATGGATGCCTGTTCCCAATCCCCCCCTCCCCCCCCCGGTCTTTAAAGATATGGAGCAGAGCCAGCAGATGCCATGGGCAGTGAGATACACACTCATCAGCGCTTCTCTACACCGTCCTCTAGTGTGCAATACTATCTTCACATTCTGACACTCTGTGGCGGAATCAGATTTAAGGAACCACCCACTAGCGTTTGATGTTGACCTTGTGGTAATCTGGCTCCTTCTCATGTCCGGATCTAAAGACAAGGTCCCTTGAATACCTAAGTGGATAATGTTCCTTCAGCGTTGGAACGGATGGAAGGGTCTAGACTTCATTGAGCTGCTTTTCACTGTGTAGAATTCTCCAGTAAACTAGCTCTATTTCTGTCCTCTGCAGTTTTATAGAAGCTTCAAAAATAACTGGAAAGCCAAAATACAAACTATAAATATAACAATTAAAAATGGAAAAACTGTAACTATATCCCATGCCCCTAAAAAAGTGGTAGTGTAAAAAAAAAAAAGCTGGAAATCTGTAGGATAGAATATATAAAATATGTAAAATATTTACATATTATTTTCCAAGAATCTGGAAGTATTCATTTATAATAATATTAAAGATCTAGATCCAAGTTCAAAGCTATACATTGAGCCCAGAAGCTGTAACTTCAGTTGATCTTGAATACCTTGAAACACGTTGGAAAAAATTCAAAAGTCTAATATTTTACACACCTACCAAGAAGCAATATTTGGTACAGTTAAAATCCAGCATTTTGGCCAATGCTGTAAATTTTTAAACAAAACCAAAACAAACGTGTACAACTTAAAAGGATACATATTGTTAATGCAAAGATTTACTTGAGGATGAATTTATTCTTAGTTTCGAGACGTTGGGCTGTCTATAAATAAACGGCAGAGTTTGAAGTTAGTCTATGATAACTCTTGCTGGAAAAACATCAGCTGATGTATACAAAACATTTACATCTCCAACATGGCGATGCCTGCTACAACCTCTGCATACCATAAATTTAGGCGTTTTCATTTATATTTGACTAAAGGATGTACAAATACACTGCAATCTGAATTCAAATGGAACCTGCAAAATAATATCATTCATGACGGTAAGAGGCTTGGCCTTAGCGTAAGAAAAAGAGCTGCAAAACATATCCGATTCTGTTCTTTTTCCATCAAGGGATTATTCCTGGCATCCGCCTGACGTTTTGTTTCCTTGTTGCACCCAAACGATGAATATGGATGATTCTCACATCTGATAGGATTAGAAGCCAGGCGACATGTTCCAGGGAGTTTGAGACTTGACTGAATCCCGCTTTTCCCCTGGATATAGATTAGACATGATCTCATCGCTGTCATGTTTATTGACAGTGTAACCTTTATGTGAGTTATTTCCGTGTAAATCCATGAACTGGATATGTAGACACTACTGTTTTTATTTTTTCAATCTTCCAAGGTGTTTAACTATAAACAAAGGAAATGTTGAAACACATTTGGGGAAAAAAAAAAAATTTCAGAGAAAGATCTGTTTTCCCCTTGCAGCTATACCAGTATATTGTTTTTCTTTTATGATATATTTGTTATTCAGTTAAATATTGCTTTCAAAAATATCTGACGACTTTGGAGGGATAGCACTGCATCTGAGGAGGAATGCAAGGGTTGCCCTCTGGTTTCCAATCATCACTGTGAACATCAAGCTGATCCCAAGAAGAACACAAATTCGACTATTTCGAGGTGCCGATTCACTCAGTCGTATGTTTTCTTTGAGCACAGAAGGAAACTCAAGCAAGCATGAGAAGAACACAAAAATGTCACATATACTGCTGTACAAAAGCCTTAGGCAGTCAAAGAAAATGTGTATATTTCTTCAGAAAGACAACATTTAGCATTAGAACACAAGCAAATTAAGATTAACAATAAAAATGAACAAGAATTTCTTCTGTTGTCCATAGCTTCACTGATATCTAGTTCGATGGCTAGATGAACACCTCTTCAGTTCCCAAACCTCTCCTTTGGGGCACCCCAGCCGTTACATTAATTTGTTAAATTTGACCGCTATCTCTGTTTATAAATCGCTAAATTACTTGGTGAGGTATTGATTAGCCAAACATGGGTTGCTAGTGATGGAATCAACAAATCCATTGATGTATTTGTTTATCCGTCCATCAGTCCATTTTTTACGGAAGCTACGGGTGCAAGGCGGGGAATAACGCAGGATTGCATGCCAACCTATCGTAGGGTGTATTGGACAGTTGCTGAAAATACTGGGACGATTGCAGGAGAGGTTTTTGAAGGGGCTAAGCTAGCACACTTTGAACGACATAAAATCATAGTTTTACGCCAACACGAACGTCTTTTAAACACTGCCTAAGACCTTGCGCAGTACTGTATACCACGTCATATAGACCTGCCAAAATACAGGAAACAACACTGCTAACCGCTAAGCCAACACACCACACTATTTTGCATGAGCCTGATTTTGAATGGATTTCATTTAATAGCTTAATATATAAGGATTTAGGTATTAAAGTGTATAGAGAATGTAGTTCCCTGGTGTCTGACATTAGCGGAATATTCCTTTAGGTGAATTTAAAAGTACTGGAAGAATTGCAGGCTTTGCGTTAGATTCTTGATAGAAGTGCTTTGTTTTGATCGGAACGTGTTGTTCTGCTGTTAACCTTTGGTGCTAAGAAAGGGTGTATCAGTATCTGTTCATATGCATCATAAATATCGCAAAAATGCATATAAATCAGGTTAATGCAATGAAACGGAATATAGCCATTACACCTAGCAGAGGCCAAAATTCTCAGGTTTCCCCTGTGATGCATACATACATAGAGAGACACCGTATAAATACAGAACATTAAAGAGGAACTCAACAAATATTGCTAACACAGACAGGTGAAAGTTACTCAACAGTAAACTGAGTATAATGGTAGCAGGTAAGTCACTGGTATTATTGTCAGTTTGTAAGTTCTTTTAGAATGACTTAAGATGCAAGTCTAACTCTAGGGAATTAAGATGTTTGAAGTCAGAAAAAATATGAGGTAATGGGAAATCAATGGCAAAGTTTGACCTAATGACTTGTGTTGATGTGCTTTTGCTCCATGGTTCGCTCAGGGCTTTTGCTGTGGCCAGTTCTTCTGGTCAGTCTTTCTATGACTCCGGTGGAAACCATTCCATTGTACAATCTCTTCAACAATGCTGTCAACAGAGCACAGCACCTACACCAGCTGGCTGCAGACATCTACAAAGAGTTTGTAAGTTATAGGCCAATCATGTTATCGTCCTTCGAAGCCATTTCGTTGAAATATTTTGAGTTAAGGAAAATCTAGCAAAATTTTATTTTGCTCACTTTTCCAGCTATGTCAGTTATAAAATCCATGAATGAATTAATTGTTTTGTGTACTCGCTGTATTGCATACACCACGTGAAATCCACTATTCGCCGAATTCCGCGCTTCACAGGAGCGCACTCTGCTACCTGGAACACGACAACTCGGCGATAACTCTCCGCTTGCTGGGTGCTACTCTGACTCCATTCCCGCCCCCACGGGAAAGGACGAAACACAGATGAGATCCGTAAGTGATGCTGCACGTTCTGTTTGGTTGTATATAGCATAATACAGAAATAGCAATACCCACAAACCAGGAAATGAATAGTAAGTTAGCATTACAAGTCCTTATACTGTGCCTGATGACAATGTACTTTTTCCCACAGTTGGTATTCCACAAATATCTATTATTATTATAAGCAAAAACAAAAAGCAGCCAGTCAAACCCTGGGTTCCTTTAAAACGGAGCTAGATAAGATTTTAACAACTCTGAGCTATTAGTTAAGTTCTCCCCAAATGAGCTTGATGGGCCGGATGGCCTCCTCTCGTTTGTAAATTTATGTTCTTATGTACCGCCACTGACGTTTTGTGATAAAATGATTCCCTCATGGTTTTATTACTCACTTTGGTCAGGATGGGGATTTACTGCGCATCTCCTCTGCCCTCATCGAGTCCTGGGTGTATCCCCTCAAGACCTTCAGCGAAGCCTTTTCTAACAGTCTGATGTTTGGAACCTCTGACCGCATTTACGAGAAGCTGGAAGACCTCAGCAGGGGAATCAATGAACTGATGAGAGTAAGAACAAACCAAGAAGCATTATGGTGTATTCTGTGTAGGACAGTCCCTGGTGAAGCATACTCTTCACAGAACAATGTTTAATCCATCTCCAAACCGCTTCTTTTAGTCAGGGTTACAGAGGACCTGGAAAAGTGCAAATACATGCAAACACTCACAAATACGGTCACACACTTATTCTGCCTAATTACATTACTTTGGGGGAATACTGGAGTACCTGGAGGAAAGCCATGCGACAAAGAGAAAACGTGCACAAACGCGCACACACACACACAGGTGGGATGTAAACCCCCCCAGCAATGTAGATCTGAGGCAAAAGTGTTGCCCATTGAGCCACCATGGTTGTTTTGATTTGAATATTCATTTGGTAGCATACAGAGGCATTGTGCAAACAACAGATACATGATTGTCCCCAAACGAGCTTGATGGGCCGAATGGCCTCCTCTCGTTTGTAAATTTCTTATGTTCTTATGTGTGTTATTGAGGTGCTACATTCATGTGAGGCAAGACCATTTTTTATTTGCAAAAATCACTTCTTATCTTTCAGGAGAATCACAATCTGTTAAATCTGCATTGTCTGCAAAACTAAAACGGTCCAAAGCAAGATATTTCCTTTTATTGTTTCAAGACAAATCAATGAAAGCATTAAGCAGAAACAAGCCTGTAGTTGCAATCGATGCTTGTTGCATGTTGTTCTGTATGTTGTTTGAACTGCTTCTCCAGGGTCACCGGGTCCTTTGGAATTCCTTGAATAGCTTGCTTGAAGTTGATCATGAAAAAGATCTTTCAGGTGAACCTCACCTCTCTGTCCTTCTTTGCATGCTGTTCTTTCAGACTTTGGGTGAAGGGGGCATCCATTTGTCAATGCTGATGGATCCCTATGAGAACTTTGATGTCATCCTGAGGACCGATGCTGCACGGATGAAGAATTACGGGCTACTAGCTTGCTTCAAGAAAGATATGCACAAAGTGGAGACCTACCTGAAGGTTACAAAGTGTAGGCGTTTTGGGGAGAGCAACTGTACTTTGTAAGGATAACTTTAAAGGTCGGCAAACCAGGTTATATAATCTTATTACGTAGGTACTCAGACTTTGTGTTCCCTGCTTAATCAATCACAACTTTTCTGATTTGTTTGTTTTTGGGTTCCAAAAAAGATTAACCAATATCAAAACAAAACAAAATGCAACACATGGATTATATTTTAAATTCTTGGTTTTAGACAAGTTTTCTACATTTGTCAGAGATGTATATGCTTAGACAACCTTTTTCTTTAGGTTTAAATTAAGTCATCTTATACTCTGCCACAGTAAACCAATCTAGCTTGTAATAAACACAGTCCAACAGAAGTTAAGAGCATAAAGAAAGATGTGAAAGTAAATATTCTGGTGTGTGTTAGGAAAAAATGGTTTGTTTGCAAAGGTTTAAAACTGCATGTTTCAGATTTATATAAAAGTATTTACCTTTTAAAAGTGTTATGCAAATTAGTGAGTTTGAAATGTCATTGAAACATTTTGTCCAAAGAAAATTTATATTTTTGGAAAATGTTAATATTATTTACATCCATTTAAAAAGAATGTTAGACTTTTGTTTAAAGATTTTATTGTAGAATTTTCTTTTCATTTTCTTGAATTAGTAATCTGTTTTAACCTGGTTGTTTACATGTTGCTCACGAAGTTATTTTTTTTTTCTGCAGTCTTTTTTCAATAAAGCTGTTGTCTTCTGCAGTATAAATATTTAATGCTAATATTTATTGATGTCTGAACTAGGGATGGGTATTTCAGGTAAAATTACTAGTCGATTTCTGCAGTAATTTTCGAATATTCGATTGACCCGTTGAAACGTGTATGGAATACGGATCAAAATATGTATTTCTTTCCATTCAAAATGAAATATTACTCGTCGCTGCCAAAATAATAATTATTATTAAAAACTGTAGCCAAATAGAACGTAGGCCCATTATCTGTCTTACTGTCTATAGAATCTGTCTTTAACGGGAACGGGGGCAGTAGTTCACAATCTAGTTAACTCGCCAAAAAGTCTCTACCAGGACATACAGTATGTACATGTGAAATTAACAACAGCAGCATAATCAGATTCTCTTAAGACTTGTTTCCAGGATTTATGCCAACAAACACCAAGCACTGCCGCACTTTTGCTCCATATCGGCTCTATGCGATCCAAAATATTTCCATGCAATAAAAGCCGAATGTCTTCTGGTGATCAGTTCTGATTCGCTTCTTCGCCTAAATCACCTTCGCGCAGAGCTAACGCAAAAACAGTGGAGGTAAACCTCAAAACGAACCGCAAACTTAGTAGAGAACAGCTAAATCACAACTATCGTGCTTCTGGTAAATAATATTCATTATAAGCTCATTTATTATTGTATTTTAAGATTTTTAAAATCTTATACACGTTATCGAATATTTGAAAATTAGGCAATGCTGATTCATCCCAATAGGCCTATACAGTGTAGTAATGTATGGAAATGTTCATTTGATCGAAGCCGAAATTGTATCAAGTTAATTATAAAATACTGAAATACAATGAGCTTTGTGGAATATATATTCGGAAACCTTGTATTTGAAGTTATATACTTTATTCTCGGAGGATGCTGCCTTAATTAAACTGGCTTAATTAAACGTTAGCCAAACTAGACAAGAAGATGCAAACTCTATACACAGATACAGAAAATGTAAAATTCAACCCCCCAGCACTTGACGTGACGTGTCAGGTGGAGATGAAATCATCCTGTACTAAATAGTCTTAATATGGGTTTTTACCATGTTATAGAGAATTTAAAGAAATCATGATTCATTAAGTTACAATTAAGTTACAAATAAACATAAATAAATAAGGGGGCATTCGGAGCTTTTATTTTGAAAAGTAAACGGCGGAAGTTATTGTCATAAAGGAAGTCTACATGCGCACTTTCACTCGAATTGCTTGGCGGTAAATGTTCAGCCCTACAGGCAAAGATCCGGATTATAGTATCTTACGGGAACATTCTGGTTTCAGACGGTTATGAACTATAATGCAGAAGTTATTGAATTTAGAGTCCCCACCGAAAACAGCAAAACATTGTTTATCTGTGGAATTCTCCCAACCTTTTCAGAAGCATACATTTACGTGAGTATGGTATAATGAACACGACCATTTATGGTAACGCGAGTTATGCCAGCGAATGGTAGCAACCTGTTTTCGCATTTTGAAAGCTCGTTGCTAGTAAATCTTGGTCCAAATTACACATTGCAAAATTGCTGACGTTATATAATAAAAGTATAACTAGTAAATGCACAGTAAGAATCACTTAAAATAAAAATGCAATTGTCATATTGTAACGTGTCACATCTACAGACGACAATTTATTAATGTTTTCATAGCGGCGCTCTTTCGCTTTGTTTCTTATCC
Source organism: Mormyrops attenuatus (assembly GCA_026777985.1). Classification (NCBI taxonomy): domain Eukaryota; kingdom Metazoa; phylum Chordata; class Actinopteri; order Osteoglossiformes; family Mormyridae; genus Mormyrops; species Mormyrops attenuatus. The sequence goes on along the minus strand of JAODKC010000048.1, from coordinate 12,646,002 downwards.
AGGGGTCGCTCTGGAATATTTTCTCGGAATTTGGCGCCCTCTACTGGCTGAAAGTGGCTCCGAACGCTACGGTCGCCCTGCCGGGATTCTACGCCATTGTCAAATTCTACTCGGCGGTACAGGCCTCCAGGGCGCAGAAGGCCACGCATGCAAAGGGCCTGTTTCAGAAATCACCCTTGAAGGTCTGGTATTAAGTAATGTCCGTAGATATGCAATAAACAGTGAGCAAGTGACTCAGGTCTGAATAATGGCAATTAAAATATACCTTGCAGCCACCAAGCCACAATTCTGATGTAAAAATTGTTTGCAAAATATCAAATGGTAATGACATATAAAATGGATACTGGATTTTGTGTCTGGGGATTTGGTAGACCAGTCCCAGAGGTAAATCACAATTGATTAGTCCTCAGATAATTAATATAAAATGGCCATGTTCTTTCTGTCTTGTTCCAATAGGAACTACAATGTCACCCACAGAGGTGCTAGATTAGGTGTCTGACTGTAGTTTGTCTTTAGTTTATGCTTCTTCTGGTGTGCCCTGAACGTGCAGACATAGGCTCCAGGCGCACAGTGGATATAGGGCAAATTAAAATACTAAAATATCTGAATTATTGTTTAATATCATGCATTAAACTGTGCTGCTTTTGATATTCAGTCGTTGCAATTTGAGCTGTGAAAGTGAAGACAAGCACTAGAAGGGCTTTTCAAAAACTAAATTATAGAACGGCGACAAAATATCTTTTAATTCTAACGCAGAACCTTTTTTGAAGGTACAACTGTGCACCAGACAGAGCTCAAACGGATTTCACAATGTGAAATCCCTCAGCGTCAGCAAATGCCATGAGCTCGCCAATTACTACCTTGGCTTTAATGGATGGACCAGTCGAGTTATTACGGTAACAAAAAAAAGTGTGAAGTTACTTGAAATGCTGTGCCCTGTTTAATTCTCACATGCCTGTTGCAGACATTCATTGTTTTTTTTATGCCAGTCTTTCTTGCAGTTCCTGTCTTGTTGGCTTTTCACTTTGCTCATAGTGCCATACGTTAGTGTCTAGGTTAGAATGCTACGGCTGTGATCGGTAGGCTACCAGTTCTTATCTCAAGGTCGGCAGAGTGATTTCACTGTCGGGCCCTTGAGCGAGGCCTTTACCCCTAATCGCTGGCTGACTGGTTGACCTTGTTTTCTCTAATATCTGTCACTTCAGATAAAAAGCATCTACAAAATATGTAAAATGTGAATCTAAGATATAATGGTGGAACCATTTCTTTTACTTGAAAACATATTAACTTTTCCCTCTGTCTGTGGGCAGCTAAAAAACATTTCTTGCAGTGACACTGGGGAGCTGCAGCTGAATGCAGACTCCCAGAACCCCACGCTGAAATATGGCTGCATGATGGGACTCGACTTCCCCCACCACGGAGTGGCCTGTCGAGGTGTTGGAATTGCCGAAGAGGTCTTGGAGGGCAGCCCAGGTGTGTGTGTCCCAGCCTGGTGTTTCCACACACAATGACGGTGCCTTCCGGCATTGTTCGTTTCTTGTTATGACTGCCAGTTTGCACATGCTGCTCGATTGATCGCTGTAAGAAAACTCATTGCGGCTACATTGAAAATACCGAAAATGTGAAAACACAAGTGTCTGGATAATGAGAGTGATGGTTCTTTGCAGTAACGTCATGTGATGTACGCTGCCATGTAACAACTTGACAAAATGTAACAAATTTTTAGCTTGCAATATAATTTTATGCTTCAACATTAACTTATTATTACTATTACCATCATCGTCGTTATTACATTGTCTAAAAAAACTAAATCAGCAATTTGGGATCCATTTTGGGTGAATTCTGCGCCCTTGTGACAGAATAGCAGGCAAAAGTTCAAATAAAGAACAACATAGAAAATAATGTGTGGGTCGGATCACTTGTTAATTTATGAATGAGGCTACAAACTATTTTAGTCACCAAGGATTTTGAGAAACGCTTGTTAATCAATGAATTACCTTAAATACAAGATGGTAAACTACTTAGTGTCACAAAGCCCTTGAAAATTTGCCAAAATTTATCTAATGAAAATGTTACATTTTTGTCACGTTATTATATAATGTGGTGTTATTACATAATGCATTGAATGAATGAATGAATGAATGTTACATTTACGTAGTACTTTTCACAGCACTCACGTCAGCCGTTCTGCACCAGTATGCTCACCATACAGCAGCTAATATGGTGAAGGGGCAGGAGTTCACCAGTTAGATATAGGGGATGATTAGGAGGCCAGTTTAGAATGGGCCACAATGGGCAATTTTAGCCAGGACATTGGGCTACCACCCCTACTCTTTTGAAAGATGCCCAGGAATGTTTTATGACCTCAGAGAGTCAGGACCTCAGTTTTACATCCCATCCAAAGGACGGCACCATTTTTACAGCACAGTGTTGCACTTTCAGCAGCAACCCAGCTTTCCTACTGTAGTTGGTCTCCCATTAGCTGTTAGCACCACTTAGCTGGCAAGTGAACAATATCCAAATGTGAAGGAGACAGCCTTGAACACTGGGTCCTCACCAGGGGTGCAGCTGGGGCAAGAATAGTCTGGCAGATTCAGGGGGGCTCAGCACTTTACAGGGGGCCCTGAATACAGAAAATTATTTAATGTAGAAGGCCAGTTTCAGAAGGTGCTCAAGGTGACATTTTGAAAGGTGGCCCAAAAAGTCTAGCTGGTCCTCACTGCATTAATTCACAATTACCGGGAAATGTTTGTAGGGTCTAGGCAACATTTCAGTGACCCTGTTTTATTTTATTTGCTTGTTCCCAGAGGAGGTCACCATGAAAAGGGGTCTGCTGCAGAAACGAGCCCGGGACAGAGCCATGATGGACGCCTTCAGAAAAGTTTTGCTGATAGTTTTGGGTCGGTGGACATAAACGTACATCAGCCCAGTTCTTACAGTGCGAATTTACTCGTACTCGCAGAGACTGGGCCTGCTGGTTTTTGTACAGACGCACCGATCCGATACCCGGAATGAGTATCGGTGCCGATACCTATTATACGGATTGGGTATCGGCTGTATGTGACCGATGCGCATTTGATACTTATTTAGTTTTCAGCACTCTGTAAAAAGAGACCTCCTATTTCTTGTTAAATCGACTTGTACCATCAGTCGCATTCTTTCCCATTTTAGATGTGTTTTATGCAGTATTCAAGCTGAACGCTAATGCTGCCACTCAGTCTGTTGGATGTGAGCGCGGCAACGTGCACCCGCTGTGACAAGTCGATTTTATTTTATTTTGCATAGCATATTTTCACAATATTAAATGTTTATACCCTTTGCAGTAGGAGAACATCAGATAAATGGGTAATGATCTGGAAGTAATTTATGCTTGAAACAACAACTAGTAACACTGCAATTTGTAATCGCTATGAAATCTGTAAGAACACAGTTTCGAGAGGTAGTGCTTAGTGGAAAATCCCACTAAAGAATGCGCACGCAATTACACGCAACACGAGTAATATGAAAAAAGCAAATGGATGATTTGGGAGTTGCTAATTTAGGCTGTTTTACACACTCGCCACAGCTTGTGATACATAAGAACATAAGAAATTTACAAACGAGAGGAGGCCATTCGGCCCATCAAGCTCGTTTGGGGAGAACCTAAC
>JAODKC010000048.1:12624289-12636751 GCA_026777985.1 Mormyrops attenuatus | reverse complement strand
ACGGAATGTGACGCCAAATATACAGCATATTAAATTTAAAACTATGTGCCTATTTATTTATTTATTTATTTATTTATTTATTTGCATTTTCAATTCTTTGCTATACAAGAGATAAATCACCATTAATTTAATTCAGTTTAAATTTTAAATTATGTGCCTATCTATCTATTTATTTATTTATTTATTTGCATTTTCAATTATTTGCTATGCAAGAGATAAATCACCATCAATAGAATACTTCAAAGTGTGTGCAAAATATGAACCCAACTAGAAAATATTTTGAAATTAAATTATACGCATATCTATATTTTTCTACGTATTATTGAACTTTATTTTCGGATTAGTATCTGCTCTTTTGTATGTTCAATTTCTAATAAATAATGCAAGTGTTTTCATGGTAACTGGCTGTTGAAGAGAGTGTTCATTATTTAATGAAATACACCGTAATCTGGTTCGTTATAACTATAAATTCACATGGATTCCAAAAACACAAGTGCAAATAATACTAAACACAGTCAACAGGAGAATGTTGCGGACGTCCATCGTCCAACTGCTTGTCCTGATTAGAGTCATACAGTAAATAGGACCTGAATCCTACATCCAGGCAGCGAAGGACACACGCTGGTGTTTGTGTTTCTCTAAAGCTAACCGTAACCCTAACCCTCCACAGCACAACTAAAAAAGTTCAGCCTTTTACCTGGAAAAGCGAAAGGTTTTATTAAATGTAGAAGATATACACAAGAAATCTTACGGCAAATCTGTATTATTCCATGATAAAACTAAAATTAGCTACATGAAAAGCGTTTGGGTAGTTTGCAAATCCTACAGACTATTTACAAGGTAAGAAAACTGTTACATACATGTGTGCGCAGACTTGACTCAAATTCAAAATCTCCTCGTCAGTCAGCTCTCTCTACGAACATGTCCTTCTGGAGTTGATGAGTCGACGCGCACAACGCAACCATTCGCTATTTTCGTGTGATTTTAACTTTAACTTTAACTTTTCAGTAACATTTTATTCTCAAAGCATGCGCTGGTGGGATATTCTCTCAAATTACGACAAAATAACAGATATGACTATAAATTTAGGTGGGGTAAAAATTCAGAACACAGGCCAAAAACAGAGAACAAAATAAAAACAGGTTATTAGTTTGGGGAGCATATTAGTCGTTTGGGGAGAACATAAGAAATTAACAAACGAGAGGAGGCCATTCGGCCCATCAAGCTCGTTTGGGGAGAACTTAACTAATAGCTCAGAGTTGTTAAAATCTTATCTTGCTCAGATTTAAAGGAACCCAGGCTTTTACCTTGCACTACACTAACAAGAAGACTACTCCATACTCTAACTACACAATGTGTAAAAAAGTGTTTTCTCAAATCCATTTTAAAATGTTCTCCCACCAATTTCCACCTATGGCCACAAGTTCTAATATTTAAACTAATATTGAAATAGCTATTTGGCTGAACAGCATCCAGACCTGTTAGAATCTTATATACCTGGATCCCCCCCTTACTCTCCTTTGCTCGAGGCTGAACAGATTCAGCTCAGCTAACCTCTCCTCATAAGACATTCCTCCAAGACCAGGGATCATTCTTGCAGCCCTATGGTGAACCCTTTCCAAGGCAGCAATCATATCAACACAACTCTCTCCTCCTTCCTTCTCTTCTATACCACGTCGGTGTTTATACATCTGTCGTGGGAAAAGGCAGCAGCCAGGATGATCAGCGGTGATTAACGCTGCCACACCCTCACTCAGTCACAGAGCAGCAGTAGGATTCAAACACCTGACCCTGGAGGTGTGAGTCAATGCCACCACTATCTGTTGCAATGTTGTAACTGAGTCATTCTTAACACCTGTTTTTTTTTTTGTTTTTTTAGTGTTGAACGTAGTCACCCTTCTGTGTTGGGTTTCGATAACAAATATAAAAGTAGGCTGATTTGAGAAGGCAATTTGCAATTACAATTCACCTTCTATTCACACTGTACAAAGAAACCATTGGTCAACTGTATACAGGTATGTAGCCATATAGTAAAATTGCAGGTTTGAGCTGCCCCCCCGCCCCAAAATTTGTTTGCTCCCAACCAGGCTAATTAGATAATATTAATTACTCTGAAAAAATTCCAACACTGTATTTCACTATAACATTTTGTTTTTGTCGAAGGATTGTCATGTTCATGAGAACAACCAAATACAGATGCTATAGTGTACCACGCGTTCATCAGAAAAAAATGGTTTCTGCAGATTTCAAATAGGTTTCAAGTTTTGCTCATTGCCAAAATTATTGCCGCCGTAACTCCCTATTCCTGCGTAATGGTTTAGACTTCTTGCACAGCTGTGCCTTCTTCGTATTACGCACAGTGAACTGGCCCACGCTAGAGGAAGGGGAGAACTTTTTTGATACACGCAGCCGACATGAGACCCCTCAGTGTTCTGTAAAGATGTTCCGCTACCGGTCCTAACCGACGGGGAGCCCTATGGAAGCATCACCACCAGCACCCCGTCCCCCCAGCCGTGAAATTGGCTACCAAGTTGAAGCCATACGCGGACGTTTATGTCACCAATAGGATTAACTGGCCCTGATCTGTTTAATATTAACCTCTATTTTTAAATTGCCATTTATAAACTTCAGGTTGACTTTTTAAATAGCCTACAGTATACCCTGATATTTCCTGAATTACACAGAATACCTAGGTTGTCAATGACCCAGTCTATAGGAAATCCATATCTGCATTCAAACTTATATATTCATCCATTGTACAGGACATAATGACAAGGGTGAAGACTTGATTTTTTTTATTTTCGTATTACCATTGAAAAATAAAATACTCATAAGAATCTACAGACAATGCTTGATTGAGTATGACAGGGCTGTCTATCACTTCACTCAAGATCAAGCTCCAAGTTGAAACAATGTTTTTTTAAAAAAAGTTTCAATTTGTCCAGAAAGACCACCAGAGAAAGTGACTTAAAAAAATACTGAACGTGACTTCAGTCACTGGCCAGAGCAGCAAGGAATGCTGTAATGATTCTGAGCACTAAAAGAAATTAAGGGTTGTGACAGTAGACAAATTTCAAAAAGAAATGGTCCCATCACTTAAGTGGTACAACAAAATTGGCATTTTAATATTAAAAATTAAGTACCACAGAAAATAGATGTATGACCACTGCTACACATTCTCTGTAGCCTGAGCTACAATAGAAATGGTCAATGTACAATTAGGCATTTATAACTACACAGTTTAAGGAATTTTCAAAGTTAAAACAAGATATCAGCATCTAAGGGCATCATTCCCTCAAATGTAAATTTGAAAATTAAAAACGAGACAGGGTTACAAACAATTTAAATTCATTACAACTGTTGCAAAACCCTCAGAAACTATATTTTGGAAATGCCTTTTTTCATTAATCGTTTATTTATCCTGGTTTTAAAACGTATCAATATCCTTCTGAAATAGATGAAAACAAGTAGTAAAACTGAATAATTTCAGTCTTCGTTTTTCATTTTCTTCATTTGTTTATTTTCATAGTTATTTTGGGAGGAATAGTCACAGATTTGCAGTCAAATTTAAAAGTACAAGTGTATAACGATGCAAACAAGACGAGATCTGTCGAATGCTCTGCTCTCCGTCTTCTATCTTAAAATGAAAAAGTAGTATAAGTGCCATGAAAAAAAAATGATGGATGGAATCTTCTAGCGTGAAAGGGAACAGCTGGAAAATTGTCAGAAAGTACAATCTTTTTCCATCAAAGTTCCCCCTCTCGCAACTGGAAGGGTCCTTGGGGTCTCACACAGATGCAAAGGATGAAGAACCACCCTTTTCTGGCAACTGGAATATATATATATATATATAATAAAATAACTGCCAATTATTGTCTTCCCTGCAAACAAACCACTGGCTCAGGATGTCAAAGCAGAGTCCTTGTGTGCTGGCTGAGCCTGTTGATGTTGCACTGACTTCTGGCTTTCCACATCTTTAAAATGCTTCTCAACCTGTGAGATGATAAAGACACATTAGCCACATCACTGGATGAAACACCCACACATGAATGTTCAGGTTACCTTTCTCAAGAAAATGGTAAAGGAATCAGCCAATACTGATCACGAATTTTTAGGATAATTAGTGGACATCTTTGTCCTCTTAACTAGAATGACACTGGTGCCTGTTTTATAATTATGCAACACATTTCATTGAAATTCCACTGATATTTCCACTAACCCACGTTTACTCTTTTTTTTTTTTTTTAAATGCAAGCCTCCAGCATTGAATATTTACCTACCAAGAAGCAAGAGTGAAAATCATTCTAATCATGGAATTATTTTGTAAAGTATATCTAAAAAGTTCAAAGGTCACAAGTCACGGGAGCCGTACCTTAGAGGCAAGAGCGGACAGTGCTACTCATTTGATCCTACGCGAGATTTATTATAAGCTGAGGTCAATGTACATTGTGTACATTTAATAAGCTGCGAATGGAATGATTGTGTGCTTGTATGAATTCTTTTTTGTTGGCAGTACAATATACTTACTAAAGCTGAAACTGACCTTCTAAATAAATGACCACCCCTGATGGCCTATGTAGACGACATTCATTTCTAAACAATCCATACTTTTGGGAGGTATACAAACACATCAAATTCTACAGAATAGCTACTTTTTTCCAAGAAACAAGGCCATAAGAAAACTAGCTTTCCCATTTCCGTTTAACACCTATAAGAATTTCAGAAACATTCCTCAATTAGGCTGTACTCCATTACTGGTGGGACCCTGTCAAGTAGCTAAGTCTAATAATTTCTCTGCTTTTTGTGAGTGGGCATATAATCTAACCTATCAGTCTGACCTAAATCAGTCAGTCCAGAATGTTAAGCATTCGCATGCCAGAGCTTAACACTGTTCAGACACTGCAACAAAGTAGCAATTCCTATCAGTGAAAACAGGTCTGCAGGAAGGTAACTGAGATGTAACATGTGCAAAAAGCATTACAGCCTTAATCCTTCCCAACACCTCAGGAGGTAAAACGAATCAACCGATGAGAAACGTTTCATTTCACATGTGGTGACAAAACTAGGGAAAAAAACAAAGATTAATCTGCTCTTTTGTCAATGTTAAGTCATTCAAAACTAAAAATTGTAATACATGTATCGGTTGTCTTAAAACATGATAGATCTTAAACTATTTTAAAAACAAATCTATAAACAGCATTCAAATAATCTAGTACAGCTTTCCTACTGAATTAAAGCTTATAGATGTGTATAATACATGAAGCAGACATACAATAAGGCTTTCACTTGTTATTGATAACATTTGTGCATCACCTGCTTTACTTAATTGACTAATTCCTAAGTTAGATTAAAATGATCATACTCACTATTTTGCGCACGTGACCTAATGCGCTGCCTTCTTTGCCTTTGCAGTTTTCTGCCTGATAAGGCGGTGTGATGATGACATCATCCATCACAATTATGTTTCTCTCCTGCCACTTACAGTCTTTGATACTGGAAAGAGAGGATAATATTACCAGCAATACCATTCATTCTGTCTCCCTCTCACTCACTCTCACACACACAGAGAAAATTCAACTTGAATTTTTGGTAAGGCGTTCACAAGTATGGAATCCTTTATTCTGAATGATTCTTAATTGCATTCGCTTTCTAACACACAAGACACAGCTTAACGTATGGACGCACACCCCGAAAAAGGCGATCCCAACTATAGCCTGGAAGAATTGTGTTTCGGTCCTTGAAGCGGCATTCAGATATTGAGTATGGCATTGAAGCATATCCATCTTATAAAAATGTCATCAGGCCTACAGTTGAGTACAACCATGCATAAGCACACAGGAACATAAACAGCGTTGGTGCGGGATGCTGCACACTTACGTTTTGTGTATGGTTTGAAAAAGCTGCTGGCCCTCAACAGAAACACCAGCACTAACTGCATATGCCAGGGAGAGCTTATCCTCTTTCTCCGTCCGTGCACGAATGGAAAGCTGTGGGGAGAATCATTATTACATTTAAATAATTCCATTCTGCGTTTATCTATCTATACAGTGTACAAATTGGTGTTAAACTTCCCATTCAATGGCACCTCAATAAAAACAAACTACTTTATAGTTCTGCAATTAATATTCAACTAACCTTAGTTCATTTAAAGCAGGTAAAAGTGGGTTAAGTTTTGTTGCAATGTACTTCATAATCTGAACTTGGAAAATGCTGTATTAATAAAAAAACAGCTAACAATTAAGGGAATGTCTACTACTTGCATTCAATTCCAATTAAAATGCTCATAGCAATGTAAACACATGTAAACTGTCTGTTTTCTAGACTAATCAGATGGTACAAGGGGGTTGGTCTTACCTTATTAATATTCAAGGAGGCTAGAGGGGGAGGGGCTTCAGAGTGGTCACTGATTGTACCCACTTCTGAAACATAAGCTAAATTTATCAGGACAATGTCACTTAGGTTGGGCTTTCCGCTGGAGGGAGCACATTCTGAAGGAGAGGAGGGTACAGAGTCAAGGCAAGCAACCATAGCGGTGGGCTAGTGAAGTGTTTGGCCAAAGAACTGAGGGAGGCAACAGCCCCCTCCACTGTGCCACTGTGACAATCCTGTGACCCCGACCAGGATATGAAGCTTGAAATGGGTGAAATTTTAGCCATTTAGTTGAACTGTCACATCATACGCAATAAATAAGCTGAAGTTGGACACAAAGCCATTCAGTCCCATAGGCGACCGCCTAGGGCACCAATTTTTGAGGGTGCACCCACTTTCTATCCAGTTTGGATAGATGGGGCGTCGGCGGTGATGCTCGCCTAGGGTGCCGCATGGGCTGAGACCAGCACTGAGTGGACAGCTAGAATGAGCCCTGGTGCCTGTCTGTCATAACCCTAACAAGCATGCGAGTGATTGTTACTTAACAGATCAATTATCAGCAAGTGTACAATTTATTAGCCGGCCACAAGATTTAGTTAGACCAGCAGTTGGATACCTAACACATATCTAGTAAAGGGGTGATAATATATAAAATATAACGGCTGAATTTCTCTCCGAGGAGCTTAATTGTTATAATAATATCTGTGCTGCAGCCAAGGACAAGCATGCCTTAAGTGGTACGAAGACAACTTCTTCCCCCAACTTAACTATCGACATCAGTTACCGTTCTCCCCTTTAAATCACACACACAGCTAGACTCTTGGCCTAATGTTATGAACTCCTGTGCCAAAGTATGCAAAAGGAGATACGTATTTCTCGTCTGTGAGTTTTTCCAATATCTCGTCCAGTATTGTTAAAAATTATGAACCCTTAACCAGCTAGTTGACGATACAGAACAATGAGAGCGTACTTTCGAATGACCAAAAACGAACCCTACCAATGACAGCGACAAATTGCCCGAGTCTACGGTTAAAATGGAGGTAACAAACCAAAAAGTCCCCTTTACAGGAGCGCGTACAAAACATACAGGCCTTTCCTCATGTCCCGTCACACGCACTCAAGCCGCACTGATAACAAGGTGTATGTGACACCGAATAAACTAAACGTGAGTGATGTCTGTCTGCCACACATAGCGCGTCTAAGGATTACACTCACAGACCACTATTAGCTACAGCTAACTGGAAAGTCCCGGCTCAAATTCATGCGAGCCGACAGCACAGCGTCGGCCCAAACTAGAAAAAAAGGATACTCAGAACCAGCATCTTAGACTGGTAATCGAAAGCCACGACCTCCCCTTGTAACTGCTGGCCCAGGCAGGTGATACAAGAAACGTTGCTCCCGACACTGAAGTACTCCCCAGGTGGAGTAGCCGCCATTTTCTCGGCGAGGAGACCGAAGCGTCGGGCGTGACGTCAACACGCACGGCGACGTACCCTGGCGCGTGTGTCATGTGTTTGGTCATTGATCCATGCTTTTGATACGATGACGCCGCTTAACTAATTCAGGTTGCCGATTTAAAACTACAGTGTCACTTTACTTGACGGGGCACAAATACTTTATTGGTAATAGGGATGGGAATCATTAAGATAAAATTGCTACTACTTTACCAGAACTGTTTATCGATCCGGTGCTTTAACGGTACTCTTATCGGAACCTTTTATTTAAAATAGAAAAAGAAAACAAATTAAGAGAAGAATTAATTAACATTGCTTTATTTTCTTGTACGCACTGTATATAAATTAACATTCTTGAGTTGCAAACTGCAACAACATTGTCTTGAACACTATTATAGATTATAATGTTATGGAGATGCAAAATAAGTTTTAACAGCAAAAGAAACAGAAATATTTTGAACAATTCGCCCATTATACACTGATTTTGTGGTGATGTAAAACAAATGTAAAAACAATAAGGTTCCATAGCACTGCGTGCTATTTTCGCGTTTAAGAAGAGGTTTTAGCCATAAACTGTACATATTTTAAACGATTGTGCATAACCCCAGACATTTTAGCTAATTCGTTGTGATTACAGTGATTTTTTTAATCGCTGAAAACTGAATGATGTTGAAATTGAAAATACGGTAAATTGTTGGTCTATTTGCTGTGAAATGTTTAATTGTTTACAGTACATGGGAACAATTAGTTGTGAACGGTGTGCACGAAACAGCAACGAACCGGGTTACTGGGTCTAACTGTCGCAAGATGTATAAATAAGTAGACTCCTAATCATGAGCGTAGGATGCATTTTAACAACTCATGGGATTTCACGGTGCACAGGTTTTAAACGTAAATATTAATGAATTTCACATACAATGTATTTTTTTTACTTTTTTCGTAACAGTGGGTGCGTACGTACGCACCTTACGCACCGTGTATGGCTAAGCCTCTGCTTTTAAATGGAAAACTGAAGGTGATCTGAAGCTGTGAATTTCAGAATGACATACGATGCTCTGACCATTTCAGATTTAAGTTATGAACGCAAATGTAGCAATCAGCTGGGTAATGATTACTTTTAATCATTAATTCATATCCGTATAATTTAGTTAACTCCGTGTGTGGGCTCCAGGCCCCTAAACATGCATAACGACAGTATGATAAACTACGAGCTAAGCATGCAGTCGCAAACAATGCATTTCTCCGTATGCATGTGATGGACTTTTGTTAGATGTTTCGACAGATTGCTGGTGTTTCCGCCCTTACATGCAAACGACGAGCATTGTCAGCATTGACTCTAGTGAAAAATTACCACACTTTGGAACGTTTAGTTCTCTCCGCCATCGTTTGCCCCGTGCCCCGTCCCTCACACACAGGATCTGAGAGAGATCTCTCTCTTCTGGATTAAGAATAGCGAAAATGCAATCAGAATGAAATGTGCTAGAGAACTTGTATGTATACAGCAATAATAATTAGTAAATCTATCTTCTTAATTTCTCCAGTGCCGAAAACAGAATCGATAACGTCGGAGCTTATTGATACTACGGTCTTTAATAATTTACCCCCGAGGCCCGTTTAATACCGGGTTTCAGTACCCATCCCTACTTAGTAATAACTCAGTTACTACTGATGTACAAATCTTGAACAAATCATGAAGAAATATATTCGCTACTTGAGACAAAAGATTCGTCAGGATTAATTAATGATGAACAAACATGATATCAGTGACTGGTGTGTGAGTGTGCCCTGCGATGCGTTGGCGCCCCATCCTGTGGGCAGTGCCCTGCCTCGCGTGCCAAGCCCCCGGGATAGGCTCCGGACCCCCCCCCCCCAACCCTGAATAGGATAAGCAGTTTCAGAAAATGGATGGATGGATGTATGGATGGAAACACGAGATCAGTATTTGTTGTGTCATTCATTAATTGTTCCTTAAGTGGTTCCTTCAATAGTTAACAAAGGTTTGCAGAAATTAAGATATAGAAACAACTATAGTAACTGCTTAAAAAATAATGAGTCACGATTCATTAATAATAAATTGACGTCAGATCAGTATGTAACTAACACTTAGTTTGTGGTTAATTAATATATAAGCCATAGCACAATACTATATTATTTGTGCCCCGTCAGGAAAAGTGTTACCAAAAATATTATGTTACGATTTTTTTTTAAAAAACACTGAAAGAAAATAATTAATTTATTTTAAAAAAATGCAGTTTGATTTCAGGATTCCGTCACACAATTCACCAAAATATTCATCAACGAATTAAACAGTATCACCTTTGTGTCATTTTTGTACGACCCTGGGTTTAAACCCTAAATTCTAATCTATCATTTCAGGGATATACGTACTTTTAGGTCCCATGCACAAACAATACCGCATGCCAGACAAGAGTTCTCCAGCAACGTCTCCCCACACGTTTAATATAGGCCACCTGTCCTAGTTTGCCTTGTTGTCTTAACACGTTCGATATGCAGAACTTCACGCATATCTTTATTTACGTTTAACTTAATAATATTAATAATAACCTAAATATAATTTACATATAAATATAAATGATATTTAATATAAATAACACCACAGAAATAAAATACCATGCCCCTGCTGCGCCCCCCGATTGTTCCAATAAAGCCCGCTAAACAATATTCGAAAAACGAAACAATTTTTGGTGGACATAACTCACGATTTCATTACAATACAATACTGATTATTGATATTATTCGTAACCTATTTATAGATTAGTATCGATTTTATGAGTAATAGTTAACTACAGTTGCGTATACACAAAGGTGCAATTTATATAGGCTTAAAGATTAATAATTAATGCGCAAATTGCACAAATTGGGTAGTTAGGCCTAATTTCCAATTGCAATGATGCACACTAATGCATTTTAATAAAACGTTACAAAAATAGATTTATTATTAATTAATGAATGAATTAATTAATGTTTTGTTAGGGTTAATTTGCTATAATAGCTTAATTATTTAAGCTTCAAAATAATTATGTACAAAACCTTATCCATCCCGTCTTCCAACCGCTTATTCAGTACAAGGTGGCGGTGACCGTTGTGGTTACTACTGTTAAAAGATCTTTTGCGTTAACTCGAATCTGAAAAGAAATTTTCGAATCTGAAGAAATTAAACCAAAAGCACATGTAACACGTCAATACATTAATCCCGTCCCTTATTGAGAATACGTAAGCCAAGTCGAAACAAATAGGCCTATTAAATATAAAGGAAATGGTGACGCATAAATGATACCAGCTTGAGGTTTGGGGTTTTCTGCTAAAGGTATTTACGGTTCTTTTATAGTATGTGTGGCATGTGTATATTCTGCTACAATGTGCATTACGAAGGTTTACAATATGATGTGAGTAAAACAACAGCAAGGAAATTCAGGGTTGCAGGGAGAATCACTATTTTGTAATTATAATTTGTGAATTTGTATATTATTGAAGATATAAAACAGTGCTAAAGGCCTTCTCAACATATACAGTCACACATATTTTACATTTCACAATTACACGTTTTACATATCAATGCACAGAACAAAAAGCACATCCTACTCCTAGTTCTATATTAATATTATACGATTACATTTTATTTTGAATATATTACTTGCTGTCACTCCTTCTCGTCGTCCAATCGTGACACTTGCACTATGAACACAGAGCAAATTTTGTAGGTTTTCCAAATGATTGTCAGAAAGAATGTATATGAGAACATGAGAAGTTTCTAGCAGAAGATCTGAAATTATAAACAGTGAAAGTATTGAATCAGTTGATGGGTTTCTGTTTTATAATTATAAGAAAGTTAGCAGAATGAAGCATGATATATAAACAAGTAGCTCTTATAAAATGACTGCATGTTTCAAGAAGATATTACTTAAATATTCAAAATCACATGTACATTTTTTAATGACAGGCATCTACACAAGTAGAAAATTTATCTATGGATTGATTTTTCTGAGTTTAATTCACAACCATGAACTGAATATGGTTTTGCAGGTCATGGCTATTTGTCTTAACATCGAGCAATTAGCCGCAGACAAAGTACTATTGTATTTAAGTATAAAATATTACTTTATACAACAAAACGTAAATACAATAAGTAAAAACACTGGGCGTCCGAAATGTAGTTTTTATTAATTGTATTTCAGGAAAAATAGGCCTATTGTATATCGTGTTTGGTGAGAAAAAATCCTTCGCAGTTTCTTTTTATGAATGAAACCAATTGCAGCGGTTACGTAATACCCCAGTCAGTTAGAATAAAAAATGTAGACGTATACCTTTTTAGCTACTTAAACCACAAAGGGGAATTCGTAGTTTAAAACGTTGGAAACCTAGCTCTTTATAAACCTGGGAGGTAGACCTAACGCTATGCAGGAACAGTACAAGTAAGCAAGCCGGTTGCATTTCGACTAAGCTTTGGGCCTACTTACTGAAAACAAGATGACGAAACTACTGAGCATCTATCTGATTATATCACTATTAAACTATAGCTCTTGCAGACGCATGTCATGCATGCGGACGAAGAACATACTGGGGATACGGAATGAGGAGAGCAAAAAGTTGCTGGAAAGCATGGTAAGCATCGTGTTTA
>JAODKC010000048.1:12606086-12619478 GCA_026777985.1 Mormyrops attenuatus | reverse complement strand
GTGGATTATAGATAAGAGATTCACTGGAGCTTATGAAGTATTATAATCAACTCTATAATGCCTTATGACTGTCAATAGAAGATGCTGTAATGCTTTATCAATTATTATACCAACCCTTATAATGCATCATGAACGTATCTATAGTGGATTATAGATAAGAGATTCACTGGAGCTTATGAAGTATTATAATCAACTCTATAATGCCTTATGACTGTCAATAAATGTTATAATGCTATAATTCTTATACCATGCATTATAATGCATTATGAAGGTTTCTATAATGTATTATAGATGACAGGTTTATGTAAAGTGTTACCAAAAAGCCTTGTTTATTGGAGCAGAGCACAAGGGAAACCTACACTCATGCATACAGTCACAACAACAGCTTATCAGTCAGAAAGGTGACTTTAAGGTCACCTTCCATGCACAGAGTCGGTACAGTGGGTGCTAAATTTCAGCAAACACAAGACGCCAAGCCGTGTTTGCATACGCAGGTGGGACACCCTCCTGTCCCATGCTTAGTGCAGCTATAGACGAGACCAGGCAACTGCCTTATTGTAAAGGATGGCAGAGCAGGGGAATGGTTTGGTGCTGGCGTACTTCAATACATGTTTGATTTAAAAAACAAGAGCCAGTGTGTTCGGCAGCAGGCATCCCACCTTAGGCATATTGATTTCAGGGAGATGGATGAAGGAGAACCAGGGGCTGGGTTCTGGCGATAAAACTTGTCGACCAGCAGGGGGCACTACAGGTCATATGTGCCGGCAGCATAGTGGAGGGCGAGACTGAGCTAGTAGTAAAATTTGCCACTCTTCCTGCCGGAATGACTACTTTTTTGATTCTCTGTGGACATTGTAACACTGCATAATGTAATAACTCAACAAAATGTAACAAATTCATAGACTATAATTTTACATTGCAGCATTACCCTGTTATTATTATTATTATTATTACTGTTATTATCAGTGAATTTGTTACGTTGTGTCAAGTTATTCCATAATGTGTTGTTACAGACATTGCATATCATTAGTGGTTGTCAGATCAGTTGATGCAGCAGGAAGCATCAAATAAAGCTACAATATTACTAATGGACTGTACTCTTACTGTATCACAAACTATGGTCAGTATTTAATAGCTAAGGCTGCATGTAACAGTTAGAAAAAGGCAAAAATTGTGACAAACAGAAACTACAATTGTACGATGTACAGCTTTTGCAAAAGTATAGCTAACAAGCTGAAGTTGGCAGACACATGAGGTTTCGCTCAGAAAAGGTTTTTCAAATATAAAATGAATGCATAGTGACATGCAGAGAACCAAAATCAACAGTAATATAAGATTAAATGATAGCCAGTTTAACTTGAGTACTCATAAATAGTGTTTTGCACTTGGCCTTCCCATTTACTTTGTTAATATAAAGCTTTTATGTGGCTACTTGGATACTCACCACTTGCAGGAGCTAAGAATCACTTGTTAGGTAAGTCCTTCATTTCTCTGGAAGCCACTAGATATTGTCATATTTGTCACTTTAGGAGCATGCTCACTAGGCTGTTAGGAAATTATACAGTACCAGTCAAAAGATTGGACACACCCACCCATAGAAAGGTTTATTTCTACTATTCTTTGCGTTTTAGAATAATTATAAAGACATCTTAACTATAAAACAACATATATGGAATTATGCACTGAAAACAAAAAAATATTAATTTGGGGGGGGGGGTGCAGCTCTGTGGTTTGGGACTCAGAAGGTTACTGGTTCAAATCCCATGCTAAGTAGAGTGATCCCACCATTGGGCCCTTGAGCAAGGCCCTTATCACCAATCGCTCCAGGGACTGGCTGACCGTATTGTCTCTTCTATGCCAGTTCCATGAGGTGGCCTCCTGAGATGCTTTTCCAGCTGTCCTGAAGGAGGTCCCACTTATATATGCTGAGCACTCATTGGCTGCTCTTCCTTTACTCTCTGGTCAAACTCCTCCAATATCATTTCTACAACACTCTATGACAATCCTTAGTAGGCGACTTGGTGTGTCCAAACTTTTGACTGGTACTGTATATAAATAGCGAAGAATTCCATTGTGTGTCTCAGTTGGTGGCTCTGTCAACTGCGTTTTTATTACTTTGGATAAAAGCACCTGATAAATATATGTAGTGCATTTCTGAAATGGGGAGAACATTGAGCATTTGATAAGTTATTGTATTTTCTATTCCAGGTTTAGGGACAGTTCTGAGGCTTTGGTGTATGTATTAGCCTGAAAAGTCATTTGCTTTAACCGTGAAAGCATTTGTGTGACATGTTGTGACACAATATTCATTTATTATGACTATGTAACTTGTAACTAGTTTTGAAATTGAGATTGAGTGTATGGAAATAACAGAGACAAAGACCAGTACCATTCCAGATAAAGGCAGTGTATTATAATTAACATGTAAAACAAAACTGAGGATACCATCTACGTGAAAATGGTAAACCGACAAACTGGCAAGCATGAATCAGCTACCTACGGTGTTGCCAGGCAGGTCTCTCACTTCCTCAGTTTGATTCTCTAGAATCTACCCAGCTGTCCCCATTTATGAGCACTGGTGCTCTAATGGAAATATCAATATTTACAGGCTGATACTGTATCTCATTCTTATCAGCTACACTCCTTGGTCTCATTGGTGTCCTGCTGTTCTAGAAAATTAGTTTTAATATCTGTACTTTCCAAAATAATGTTACTAATTTCCCTTCTGTCAGCTTGGCTGAACTGAAACTGTTTCTCATTCTGTGCTAAAGGCGATTGTTATTTATTTGTTTTAAAGCTATGAACACAGCAGCTTATATAGAGAGCTACTGATAAGACTGATCTCTTCCAGTAGTGGTTCCCAAGGAGCTGGGGATTAAGGGCCTTGCTCAAGGACCCTCAGACATGCTGAGGCCAGGCTTGAACCAGTGACCTTATGATCACAGGCCCAGAGGCTTAGCTCACTGTGCCACATGCTGTCCCCATGTATGATGTGTGTATCAGCTTTCCTCCTTTCTCCCGACAGACACAGAAGCTGACGAAAGCTGAGAGGCAGCGCTTCAGTGAGGAGGCTGAGATGCTGAAGGGTCTGCAACACCCCAATATCGTACGCTTCCATGACTCCTGGAAGTCCACGGTCAATGGCCATAAGTGCATCATCCTGGTCACCGAGCTCATGACCTCAGGAACCCTAAAAACGTCGGTCCTTTTCCTCATTACGTGACACCATCTCACTGGTTACACCTGGGGCAGATTAATGTATAGACTATCCTAGGGTGCTAGGAATGTCAGTCTAGGGGCCCTCAGGGAAATTTGTCCATTTCCGAGTTACACTAAACCACACGACCTTTGGAGCTGCTGAATTGTATTTCCAATCCGCCTGTTTGTAGGGTGACCAGATAATCCATACCAAGGTGGACCCTCTGAGCTGCTTCACAGACTTTTTTAAAAACTGAGAGGCTCCTGTGCTTGACTGAATAGTTCAGTTCTTATTGTGCTTTGACTGGTTTGTTTCCTTGAAAAGACTTGTTCAGCTGTTTCACGTTAACAGTGACACTTGCTTGATTATAGGAAACTAATCACCACACAGCAAAAACTCCATGCTTAACTACAATCAAGGTCATTTCAATTGAAATTGCAGTCTATAAAACCTGTTGCTGCTCAAGGTTCCTACTTGACATGATTCATCTGGTTGCCCTATCTATTAGAGACAGACTACCGATGTGTAGCACTCTGCATAAACATACTAACTTACACAGCAGGCCTGAGTTTCTTTAGGCTAATTCCAAATATGGTCTTTAACTGGCATAAACCTGGCATAAACCGGTGAACCCTGAAGGTACCTGAAGCGCTTTAAGGAGATGAAGTTGAAGGTCCTGCAGCGCTGGAGCTGCCAGATCCTGAGGGGCCTGCACTTCCTGCATAGCCGCAGCCCCCCGATCATCCACCGCGACCTCAAGTGCGACAACATCTTCATCACTGGCCCCACCGGCTCTGTGAAGATCGGGGACCTTGGACTGGCCACCCTCAAGAGCACGTCCTTTGCTAAGAGCGTCATTGGTAAGATCATGCTAGGCCCCCTGCCACAAATCAGCAAATACTGCACTCAGAAAATGAATGTATTAAATGTATTTAAGACTCTCTTTAAATCCATCTGTCTATCTTCCATAACTCCTTGCATAGTAAGGCAGAAATACTAGTGACAGCCAAGTGAAGCTTCATGAACCATTTGCTGTATTTTTTAACCCCACTAGATGGTGCTCTTGGTTTGCTTTGGGGCATGCTTTGAGCCCTTTTTTGAACATGGAGCACTATCTAGTGGGGTCAGAAAATAGAGCAAATGGTTCATGAAACTTGATTTGGCCATTAATAAAAAGACCTCTGTGAAGTCATGGTACTTAGTTGGTACAGAAAGATCTACATTGTAATATAACATTAATGGTTTGGTGGCTTCACCTGAATTCAGTGACCACTGTTAGAATTCTAAATGCTTTGGAGAGATTTGCTTCATAGCAGCTCTTCTCAGTAGCTCCAGCTGTGCTATGAAATTATGCCACCCCCCAATTAAGGAACTCCTGAGTTCATGGCCCCAGAAATGTATGAGGAAAAGTATGACGAGGCAGTGGACATCTATGCCTTTGGCATGTGCATCCTGGAGATGACCACGTCAGAATACCCCTACTCTGAGTGCCGGAATGCAGCCCAGATCTACCGCAAGGTCACCAACGTGAGTGTGAACTTCCGAGGAAAAGTTGGTCTGTTTGTTGTGTTATACAGAACAACGGCAGCATTTCAAACCAAAAGTTAGCAAGAAAGAACTGAATCTGCACTTTTACTGAAGCACAGAAACTAAAATAATTGTTCTAGAATGACTAATAAATTTTCACAATGACACAGTGATGTATAATTTTCTCAAGTTCCTCATTGGTTTCATATTCTTTCTGGGTTTTCTGTTCTATCTGTTTTATGTTATTAGGATCAAAGCTATCAGGCCAGCTATCCATGCAGTGTTTTCTTGTTAATGATGTACTTAGGGAATCAAGCCGGACAGCTTTCTCAAAGTTAAGGTCCCTGAGCTTCAGAAGATCATTGAAGGATGCATACGGATGAACAAAACTGAAAGGTAATTTGTCATATCAGTGCTATATAGTGTTCATTTTTATGAAGTGTTGGTTTGTGGCAGAGATTCTGTTGTTCCTAAATGCTTCCACTTTGCTATAATACCAGTTGACCATGAAATATTAGAATTTCGTGATTAATTGTCATTGTTGACAAACAGTGCACAACAAGAAAACGTGTTCTCTGCATTTAACCCATATGTGACAATGTGACATAGCAGGGGGCAGCTAATTCAGCGCCTGGGGAGCAGTGCTTGGGGGCAGTACCTTGCTCAGGGTACCTCAGTGATGCCTTGTTTGGTCGGGGATTCAAACCTGCAATCTTTCGATTACAAGGGCACGTCCCTAACCATTAACCTACCACTGCCCACTGAAATATCTACCAGGGAAGAAATTTCACAAACTGACTTACTGCAAAGGTGGCATCCTATTGCAGTACCACGCTTGAATTCACTGAGCTCTTCAGAACGATCCATTCTTCCACAATTGATTGTAAACCTGACTGCATGGCTAGGTGCTTGATTTTATACCCCTGTGGCAATGGGTCTGAATGAAACACCTTAAACGAGTAATTGAGAGGCGTGTCCAAGGGTATAACTTCGGGTTGAGCATTGGAGGGGTTGAGGTCTCCACCCATTTAAGGGGGTCCAGTGGGTTGTATAGGTTAGTTTTAACAACACCCCACCCCCCTCTCCCATCATAATTTATGCGCATGGATGTGGCCCAGTACTTTTCTCCATATAGTGAATCTATGGTTAGTTTGAATACATGAGAAAAAAAATCAGGCATAAATATAATTGAAAAAAAATACAACACCAGAAAAAAAGTGTAGTTTTGCCTCATTTTAACCTACCTGAGTGTGGCACTTAGTTTCACCCTATCTCACAGTTCCTGCCCAATGTGCCCTGTTTGTCACATTCATGACCCTTGTCATTTTGTGCTTGTGCTGCACATGTCACCCCACCCAGGTACACCATCCACGACCTTCTGGAGCACCCGTTCTTCCAGGAGCATGGCGTGGTGCACGTGGAGCTGGCGGAGGAGGACGACGTGCTGAAGTGCGGCCTTAAGCTGTGGCTGCGCATGGACGACCCCAGGAAGCTGCATGGGAAACACCGAGACAACAACGCCATCGAGTTCCTCTTTGACCTCTACAAGGACGTGCCTGAGGAAGTAGCACGAGAGATGGTGAGGTCTCCCCTAAAATTCTTCATGCGAAAAGTACTCAGAGTGTAGCTCAACCTGATGCTATGAGTTGTGTGACGATGCAGAATGGACAACTGGAGTGGGCCTGCGTGGTGTAGGAATTAGTGACATTGAACTGACATTTTAAAGACTGGAAACTGGACATTTGGGCAGGAACATTTCAAAGTATACATTTATTTGTTTATTTAGCAACATAGAAGTATTGGAGATACACTGTTGTAAAAAGGGCTACAGCCCTGGTTTTATTCCCTAAGATACAAACAACTATAATGCACTCTCAGTGGTACAGTAATGTTCCTCAAAGTCCATTTCTGTACCTTAAATTAGACTAACGGGTACATCGACTTATAGCTAGGGTACAGTCGGCAGACCATTGAGGGTACACCCCATTGACAAGTAACTGTACCCTCAAAGGTACAAATAGAAAATGTAATACATTAGAAGTATAAGTAGATATTGAATCTTTTTCAGAATTCATTAGGGGAATTTCATTTTTGATCCAGTTATGACATTTATTTCTCAATAAATGAATTTAAGCTGTGAGTCTCACGTTCGTGCAGTTCCTGTTTCTCCTGGGTCGGAGATCTCACTAACATCTCGGCCGCGTCCGCCCAGGTGGTCTCAGGATTCGTGTCCGAGGTCGACTACAAACCCGTGGCCAGAGCCATCCGTGACCGGGTGATGGCCATCAAGCGACAGAGGGACAAACTGGATGGGCCGAGGAAGACAACGCTGGAAAGGGATGAAGACCAGGAGCAAAAAATACCAGCCACTAAATGTCCCGGCCCAGCTTCTGAGAGCACCGCCCAGTCTCCGGTCCTGTCCATCCTCACTGTGTCTGGTCCCGCCCCTCCCCTGTCTGACAGGTCTGCTGACACCCACATGTGTCCGCGCCTCTGCTCGGTACCCAAGGAGCCTGATGCACGTCCTCATGACCCCAGTCGGCACCCCAGCTGCTCCCCCTTCACTTGTAAGAGCATAATTTGGTATTTTCAGCTACACAGCACGGACGGGGCAGAGTGTAAACAGAGATCACAGCAGATCCCTTACTTTTCTGCACCCTAGAATGAAATGTGCTTAACATGAGATACATTAACATGGCTAGAGGCTCCCTACTGTTTTGTACGATAGTGTACTTATCGACGCCAACGATATAACAGGTGCAAGTATATTATGTTACACTGAAATAGAAAAATGGAAAATGAAAATTCATTCAGCCTGAAAATGAAAAAAAAGAAAAATCCCATAAATTTAAATTTAATTTTTGGCGTCGTTGAATCATGTACCAAATTAGGTCTGACTGAAACTTGAAAGAGAAAAGAAGTAACCAAATTACCATTGCCGGTCAGTTTCTGTTTTAAACGTGTTGTGGTTTAACTTGGGGCTGCATACTGAGGGAAACTGTTTTCCTATATTACGCTCTAACGTACCGCAAATAGCAAACTTTTCGTTTCCTTTGACATCATTGCATCAGTCTTGCTCAAAAAAAGGAAAAAAAACCTCAGCCGATCATAAAGCCTTTCACAAAAATGAAATGAAATGAGATTGTGTGTATGGATAAAAGCATAACTGCGGTAAATTATGACATGTTGATAGAGCATCTAGTTGTGCAAAATAAATCAATGCAGCAACACTGATATTATTATTATTATTATTATTATTACTTGCAACGTTAAAACGCTTCTTTATTTGTCCATCAGTGATGTGGTCACTATGTCTGGTTTTTATGGCAGCTGAATGTGAGACAGACAGCTATCTGAGCTCTTCTGAGGGAATTCCCAATCCTAAACAGTCTCCACCAAGTCCCGCGCCACCCAGGCAAACTCTACAAATCCCAGCCCTTTGCTACCCCCTGGTGGGTGTCTTTGTTATTTCAGGTTGATTCCTGAGTTGGGGGTTTCTGTATTATTTTGAGCCTTATTGTTCTGATTTTTCTATGCCATATTTTGCAAATCCCTAGAGTGTTGCAGAGTCCCATAATACTGAATTCAGTCAGTCAGGATCAAGCAGCGGTCTCTCCTCTCCCGTTGACAGGTATCAGTCATCATCATTTATACATTTTTTTTTGGCGGCCTAGCATAAGTATAGAGTGTATACCCCACTAAACTGCAGCGCAACACTGTCTGTGACTTGAATTCGGAATCATATTCATTAATCGGCAATAACTTTTGTGTACTTACTTTGGGGTGTCACGTAAAATCAAGGACAATCAACAAAATAAATTATATGCGTAAACAAAACGATGTACCTAGTGCAGGTAATTAACATGAACTACAGCCACATGGTACATTTCCACTCCTTAACAGAGACACAATATCTTTCGATATCATTAAAAAAAATAACATATTTGATCCCTATTCTGATCTGAAACCTGATGCTCAGTGACGGACATGAAGGAGTCCTAAAGGAAGGCAAGATCTTCCGGAGGAGGACCCGGCCTCAGCTACGCATCACCAGGGTGGGTGCCTGTCCATAATACTGCCTGTTACAGCCAATTAATAAATACCTTTCTAATCATCCATCTTTCAACTGCTTATACTGTTCAGGGTCATAGAACAATTAGCAGATTTATGAGTGAATGCAGCCAATCCCCGGGTTAAGAATGTCCGACTTATGGACAACTCGTACTTAAGGACAGACTGCCATAAAGCGCAGTATATTAAAAATATCGGGTTAAATTCAGTAGTTTGTAATAACAAATGCCCTGTCTTCTAGACCAATGAACAATAGTCTTCATTACTATATACCCAGTACTATTATGTATTCTGTAGTCTTAAGTTACATTTAAACACTGAGACACATAAATAACTAAAATACAGAGCTTCTGTTATATAGAAAGAGGGCAACATGAAGAATTATTGTTAAAAGGAAATGTTTCTGAATTGTGATTTTTTTTTATCACAGTTTGATTTTTAAACATTTTGCCATTGAAAATTAACACTGAATTTCCCACGTAAATTCTGAACATGAAAGGTGACTGTCACTGGAAGGCTGAGTCTCTCTTGGTCCACAGCTATCGGACAAAGAGGACCGTGTGGTGGAGTGCCAGTTACAGACTCACAACAAAACAATGGTGACCTTTAAGTTTGACCTTGACGGGGACAGTCCCGAGGACATCGCCGCTGTCATGGTGAGCCCCCACCTTCAGAAATTAACTCTGGGAGTGTTAACCTGAAAATAAGATGTTGCTATATTACCATGGTTCGGTATTAAAATAAGGATAAAATTGTGTCAAATACACAGTTTGAGTATAAATTTGTCTTCTTCCAGACTTTGTTTGAGTGTTGAAGGTTAAAAAAGTTGCTTTAGTATAGCTCCTAGGATAAAAATATTGCAGTTTTTTATATAATTAAGTAAAAATAATGTCAGATATCATTAACAGTGCACATGTACTGTCTGATTAACTATTTTTACCACCCGGTATCTCATTTTTTTAGCCCTTTCTTGCTGTCTGTGTCCCCTTCATGGTTCACAGGTCAACAATAAGTTCATACTCCCAACAGAATGGGATGGGTTCATCCTCAACCTGCGTGATGTCATCAGGAAGGCTGAGGCCCTCATGAGAGGAAAGCCCTCCGGCCTGGATGACCCAGCAGGGATCTCCAATAAGCTGTCTGTGAAAAAGCCCCGAACTTCGTCTGCCCCTCAGGTCAGCCTATGTCTTTTTTTCTATATCCTGGTCATCTATGAGCGCCTGATTTAACTAGCACGTAGTACACCAAAGGCCTTCTAATTGTTGGACACTGCAGTATTTATCGTGTCAGCCATTTTGTAGTGTTATCCAAACATGAAAAGAAAACATATCCTATTATTCCATAAAAAATATCCCACAATGCCCTGCAGAATGTAGTGTAACATTTATGTCTATCTGGACAACAATAAATGTATTGTAACCCTGTGACATATCCCGATTTGAATAATTGTGGGTGAAATTATATACTAGTACATGGATCATAAAAGCAGATAAAACATGAAAAATAACCTGAGGACCACTGAGAATGGTTACTGTCTCAATGCCACAGGGACATGCTGTACCGTCTGTTTGACTGCTGTCGTATTCTCTATGTAGCCTTATTTGCACACTCATGGTCCAGTTCGAACCAACTCCTCTCCATCCTTGCCTGGTAAGAGATACACAAAAAGCTCACCTAATATATTTGAGGTTCCAAGGCATATAGTAAATTATATTACATTGTATGAAAACATACAGAACCAGTCAAATATTTGGGTCGGCAGATTGATCCCACTATTGGGCCCTTGAGCAAGGCCCTTAACCCCAGTTGCCACATAGACTGGCTGCCCCTACTGTCTCCTCTACGCCAGTTCCATGAGGTGGCCTCCTGACATGCTTTCCCAGCTGTCCTGAAGGAGGTCCCACATATAACCTGAGCACTCATTGGCCACTTTTCCTTCACTCTCTGGTCAGACTCCTCATAAACCATCTCTACTGGGTTTTGGTCAGGTGGCCTGGTCATGTAATGCGACACTCTTATCACTGTCCTTTGTAAGTGGCTGGTTGTGTCCAAACTTTTGACTGGTACTGCACATCTTTCCCGGTAAAACTTTGTTATCTTCGCAGTTTAATCATTGGAGGTCAAAAATACTTCATACCTTACCATTTTTAAAAAGTACATACATACCTCGTATATGAGTGAGAGCCATTGGATGGTCCATCCCTGTAAATTTAGCCAATGTTGCATTATGGACCCACTATAAAGTCCTGGGCCCCATAAGTCTGACAGGGCTTCCGCGCCCATCCAAAGTCCCTGTATGTACCTGATAGTTAGGAAATGCTGTCATTCACTGTCACTATCAGTGTTATAATAACTTTAAAAATAACATAATTTTAATCAGAAGTTCCAGCTGCCAATCTACTTCAGTACTTAATTATTGATGCCTTAGCTTAATTTATATATTACTTTAGCTTGTCACATGCCTTGTATTATGCATTATGACTGCCTTATGAAGCTCTCATCTGTAATGCACTATAGATACCTTTATAATGCGTTATGACTGCCTTATGAAGCTCTCATCTATAATGCACTATAGATACCTTTATAATGCATTATGACCGCCTTATGAAGCTCTCATCTATAATGCACTATAGATACCTTTATCAAAATCCTGTCTGTAAAGAGTTATACTGATATTGTTTCTATTGCGTGTTCTTGTTTGTCAGGGCATACCCAGCCGTATCAGTCACCACCTAACCATGCCACCCTGCTAGATATCCCCTCCAGTACCCATCCAAGCCCGTTATCGCTCCCCAGCTTTCAGACCCGGCTGGCCGGCCACGTTGGACCCCAGCAGTGTTACGTCATGACGGGCACGACAGCGCAGATGATAACTGGGGAGTCTCATCGCTACCCCGAGAGTACCTCAAGCCAGCTTGCAGACCTCCAGCAACAGCCCCAGGATACCCAATCCCACCTCCATACTGCTGTCCAGGATGCCCAGAACGACGGCTCCACGGACATTCCGGCTAACCTGATGAAGAACTTGCTCATACCTCCTCCCCCAGATTCCTTTGACTTAGCTGCCTTTTCCTCAATAACACCTGTCTTCTCAAGTGCCATCATCCCTTCTTCATCTCACTTTATTCCACAAGAAGAATCTCTTCCATCTTTTAGAGCCCTGACTGATGACCTGGAGAGTGACTCAAGCTGCCCATCCAAAAACTATTCTTCTAGTTCTTCCCCAATCAATGAGCATCGTTCGGTGAGCAAACAATGTTGTGGCATCATGTTATGCAAGGGCTATTCAAACCATGGTCCTCAAGGTCCGAGCACTGCTGATTTTCCAGCCTTTCTGTAGCTGGGAGGTGTGAAGCCTCCAGTCAATCAGAATGAGTTATTATTAAATTATCTACCTGGGAGAAGTGAAAACAAGGCCTGGATTGGGAATTGAGGGCCAGATTTGAAGAGTCTTGTATTATAGCCAAACCCACTGCAGGCAAAACTCACACTATCAGACTATCAGTGGATCAAAGAGCTAATCATTTTACTTTTGTCTGGATGTTATGTAGTACAATTGTACTACTCTTGCAAAATGCCTTTATGCTAAGTCTGAAGATACATACCTGTATACCTATTTAACACGCAAGAAGTCTGCCAACTTTTATGTTTCCACAGGTTATTCCTGAATCCACTGTCAACTGCAAAGGTGAGATGCCGCTTACAGTAAAATATATGCAGCATTTCACAGCTAGGATTCCATTTCTACAGAATGTTAACGAGAACAGCTGACTGCAAAATAATGCATGCCATTTTCACAACATTATTTGGGTCAGTTTTTCATTTTTCATAGTAATTACAAAATTCCACTACCACAGTAAATTGCCTCACTTTTTAAATTTTACACATTTTTCATTCGGTCTGAATCTCAAAACACATCAACTGCTTCATAAAACCAGTGATGATAATGATCTTGAATTACCACTATCGGTGTGTCACAGTGTTTTCAGCAAATATGCATATCCATTTACTGTTAATGGCCATTTAACCCCATACAGAAAAACATAGCCCAGTCACACCAGATGTGGAGACCATAGCCATTCTGTCGAAATCCCCTTTGGCCAAAAGCGCCACGTCCCAGGCCAGTCAGACGAAGAACTGCGAAGAAGACCAACAGGATTCAGAGGTGAGCCTGAGTACTGGGGTGATGCTCTCTGGTCAGATATCCAGGAGAAATTTGAAATATTGCGCAACAGTGAGAGGGATGATGGAAGCAGAGGAGCAAATAAACAAAGGTGAGGTAGCAGAGCCAGAGCAGTGGAGTCAGGACAATGAAGGAACAGGAGAGGGCCATGCAGAGGGTGGCTGTGATGAAACCATCCAGCACAATGTCACCTTGCAGCAGCTTTGGATAAACTATGCTGGCAGCTCCTACCAAAGCAGTGATGAGACAGAGACTGAGGACGAAGAGATCTGGGAGGAGCTGGAGGAACTTCGGAGCAAGTGAGTACTTAGAAATCCACTCCTTACTTTGTATTGGTGTGTGTGTGTGTGTGTGTGTGTGTGTGTGTGTGTGTGTGTGTGTGTGTGTGTGTGTATGTATGTATGTATGTATG
>JAODKC010000048.1:12591005-12605986 GCA_026777985.1 Mormyrops attenuatus | reverse complement strand
TGTGTGTGTGTGTGTGTGTGTGTGTGTGTGTGTTTGTTTGTATGTATGTATGTATGTATGTATGTATGTGTATATATATATATATATATATATATATGCATCTTCGATTTGTTCTGTGGTCGCCAAATGAAGCTTCATGAACCATTTGCTGTATTTTTTGGCCCCACTAGATGGTGCTCTTTGTTCAGAAAAAAGGCTCAAAGCCTGCCTCAAAGCAATCCAAGAGCACCATCTAGTGCAGTCAAAAAATACAGCAAATGGGTCATGAAGCTTCATTTGACCATCACTAGTGTTTTCATCCATGATGATTTCATTGTCCAATTTTCCATCACTGATCAAGTCTAATGCTTATTCCCTGACCCTTCTCTGCCTAGCCACTTATACCAGAGCTCTTCAAATCTGGCCCTCAATTCCAAATCCAGGCCCTGTTTTCAGTTCTCCCAGGTAGTTAGTTTAATAGTTACTGATTCTTATTGGGCACAGAGGCTTCACATGTAATTTCTTATACAGTAGTTCACATCTCTGTCCTACATATGCAGTTGGAAACTGAATGGATGGAACAAATGTACAAGTTTTCTAAAACCAACCGATTTCACATTTTTTTTCAATCTTAATGCTGTTTTCAGACACCTGTTAGAGGTTCAGGAACTGCAAGCTACCCAGAAACAAGAGATTGAGGAACTCTATCAGAGCATGGGAAAGGTGCCCCCTGCAGGCATTGTTTCCCCCGCTATGATGCTGTCCAACCACCAGAGGCGCTTGTCAAAAGCCTACATCTCATCCCGCAAAAACAGCTTACTGAGACTTGATGTTTTACCACCCACTGGTAGGCATCTCATTTGCTTCAGTTACCACCATCCTTTACAGAACACATTGCATAAAAAGAATTATGAGATATGAGAGGTTTGCAGTCCTGGATCACAATGCAACCCAACTTCTCAACCTATTACCTTCTGAGTGGGTCCAGACTTAGCAAACTCATAACATTTCACTGTCTGAGACAGAGTTAACCTGGATAGTAAACAGTGTTGGGGAGTTACTCACAAAAGGAATCCATTGAAGACAGATGTGGAAAGTTCAGGTCCAGAAAGTACAAATTCAGACCAGGGATTTATTTCAACCAAGCAACTGAGCATAAAGAGTCGCAGTCACAGAGTACTTAACTGGTCGGTTGAAACAAAGCTTAGTCTGGTTTTCTACTTTCTGGGCCTGAACTTTCCACTTCTGTCTGTAATGGAATACTTTTGTAATTTCCTGGACACTGATAGTGAAGTTTACAAGGATTGCCACAAGGGCATTGACTGGCACCTGTATGTATGAAACATATGCTAATTACTGTCTACTGTATACCACTGTTTGGCTTGATAAGGTGGTCCATCATCAGGGACTGTGCAGAAAAACTCACAAGAAAGGCCAAGCAAAGGAGTGACCTTCAAAATGGTGAGCATGGGACCTCAAAGCTGAACGGCATCGTTCAGATCACCTCATCACACACACAGATTCCTGTCCTTTGTAATTCCAGTTTTAAATGTTTGTTGTTCTTTTCTTCTGCCTTTTCTAGTGAGCAGTAGATCATCTTGATTTGTGTGGCTGCCTCCTTTGATCACACGATGTCCCCCTTGTTTCCCAGAAGAATGGGGCTCACCAGTCCAAAAAGGGGACTCCTGACCTAAATGTGTTTTTTTTTTTTACTGTCAATGGACTGCAGACCACTGGTGGACTCAGGGTGCCTCTTTGGTGCCCCCACTGCTGAAAAAATGTTACTAATGTGCTCTTGTTAATAGCAAAAATGTCGCACTTAGTGGCCCTTCACCTGATTTTGTTTCTTCTTGGGGGTCCCTTCATGTGGGATGATGTTCCCTATAGAGCAAGAAAATGTGATACTGTGCCCTTACAGTCGTCTACACGGCCCTTATGAGTGCCTTTCCAATGGAAACAGGTGCCATTATGAAGTGCCCTCTGTGACACCTGTACATGATTAAGTGTCCCAAAGGGTGCCCTTTCCAGCAGAGAAAATGAGATGCAGTGCTGTAAAGGGTACTCTTCAGCGGCAAGAAAGCATGATGAAGTGCCCAAATAGGTGCCCCTCTAGTGGACTAAATGTGATGCAGTGCCATGTGAAGTGCCCTCTGGGTTACCCTTCAAAGTGAGCATACATGATCAAGTGCCCTTGGGATGGAGATGGGATCTCTGATAGCTACCCTTCCAGTGTAGAAAATGAGATACGGTGCCACACTATGAGATGCATCATCCTGTATTTGTGAGATAATCCAATGAAATAATGTACCCTGTTGGTGTTCTTATGTACAAGAAAATGGTATACCTAGGTTACCTCTGTAGTCGACAAGACATTGAATAACCATAATTGGAGATGATGACTATTTCGTCCTACACAGCGTGCCATTCTGTTAGGTGGGGGAGTGTGCATGTCCTACAATAGGTGCCCCCTGCCCCTCAAACACCCGAACTTAGCATCCCAAAGAGGACATAAAGTGTATTTTTGCTATTAGTTCTGAGAGCTTTGCACTGTAAACAAATAATTAACTTGTATCCTGCCAAAACTTGTGATACCAAGAAACTGACTCGACAGTAGATGATAGAGCTAGTTTATTGTGTTAGTATTTAGCCATAGATTTAGGCAGCAAAAAGAACTGTACATTTGAGGTTTATTCATAAACTCAAAATACAATATAGCAACAAATATTTGAACTATGACCACCCTCATTCTGTCAACTTTCACAACTTGCTGTATGAAAACATATAGTATAAGTACAGTTTTGGTGTAGACGGATACAGCTGTATACTTATGGTATCATTGGTGTTGCTACTAATTTTACCTGAGTTTCAAAAATGGCCGCCAACAGCAGGGACTCCTGCAACTGAGGTCTCACGTTATGTGTCTGTCACATTTGTCCTTACACTTTATTTTTCTGATTGATGTCATTGTTTAGTAAGTTTAATTAAGATTCAATGGGACATTAGTCCAAAATAGATAAGTAATAGATAAGCTCGGTAATCTTTACTGCATCTCAATTCTGACATTACATTGGATGACAGTTTTTCCTAAGGATTTCTTGTTCTTTCAGTCTTATATAATATACATATACAACACTGACTAACTCTCTTAATATATGCTTTAATTTTAAGTTGTAGGGTTAATAAGGCTTATTTAAAATGTGTGTTTCCATTCACTGGAAGCAACAGTAATCATGTAAGTAAAATAATCGCTTAATAGCTGTACAAAAGTCAATCAAAATATTATATTCCCTGTTTAATAATATGAAGATAATCAGATTTTTCAGAAAATTACAATTAAAATGTTATGTCAAATACAATGATCGCAGTAAAAGTCACATGATTTACCTTTAAAACATGTGCAATTCCTTCAAGTAATACAATGACCATTAAACCCCTTTTTTGTAAGTTAGCACACCATTCATAAGTGTCAAATGGCCACCTAACAAACGAAACTCCATTTTGGCTACAGGTACTTGGCACGATACCGGTTTCCCACAATTTAATCTGTGCGCGATTCATTACAATCTTACAGAAGAGAAAAGTAAATAGTATTGCACGCAAGCTTTCATTAATAATAATCTTCTATGAGATATTACATTTCCGAGGGAAGACAATATCAAGAAAACAGGGAATGCATTCGCAGGATATGCTGATGTTCCCGAGTTTCAATGCACCTCTGGGTCAACAGGGGTGGGGCTTGTTTTTCACTTTTTTAACCAATCACAGTACAATCTTCATTGTAAGCTGTCACCATGTTACTCTGTTATTTTTTTCTCATTTTCAAATTCAAGGCTTCCAGCAAGCAAGCCACTGACAGTGTGTGGCTCAGCAGGCTAAGGACGGTGGTTTAAGCCCAGCATTGGCAGACTGACCACACGTTTGACGCATAAAGACGGATCCTTACATTCCCCTGTACAGCCTTTGCAGGTATCTAGAAAATGTCCCTTAACTAAGGCATGCACAATAAAATGACTACTTCACAAATCTATGCACCTTGCCGCTTACCAGAAAGCACTAGTTTTAATTAATGCGGTGATGTCATACAATGACGATCGTGATTGGTTAAAGAGGTGACTTGTCCACAACTTGTCCCATTCTTCATAGGATAGACATAGACAAATTATATGTACATAGGGCCTTCAGGAAAAGCACATTAGACAGCAGCAACCCCAACTCTGCAGCTCTCCTTGAGACGCCTTCAGTAGACGTGCCACTTATCATGCCTGGAAGATCTTATCAGTTTCTTTGAGCATGAACTCCACTATCTGCGTCTGGAAGATCATGTACATGGTGATGTTGGCTGATTCTACCTCAGGTCGGAGTAACGTGGGTCCAAAGACAATGGCCACGCTCTGAGCAGACATGCGGTTCTTTTCTCCAAACTGGACCACTCTGTTGAACAACATATGGAATGACAGGAAGAACTCAACAATCCATAACTGTAAGAAGTCCGGATTATTGTATTTGTAAATATACATATATACACATATATACAAATACAGCCAGTCTGGCCCACTTAATATCTTGCAAGGTATTTTGTATCAACCAACAAGTTGAGTATAGTCACAGAGTACTCAACTGGTTGGAACAAAACCTTGGTCTAGAATTTTACTTTCTGGACCTGAACTAACCACCTCTGGTCCCTAATGCATAATGTGTATGTGTATGTTTTATTGGTGAATCTGTGATGCTACAATGAAATTCTTTATGATTATGCTGCAAACGTCCCCAAGGGGATAACATAAAGTATTTATATATCCATGTATGTGTGTATTCATCCATCCATCCATCCATCCTTTGATCTATCTATCTAAGAAGAACAAAATTGTCAGATATTCAATTTGTTCGGTCTCTAAAATAAAACTATATTCTTTCTCCGGGTAAATCACATGGAAGAATTTGTGGACAAACCTCACCAGAGGGATTGATACGTTTAACATGCAATTGCATATTCAGCAGTGTCTAGATGTCATCACAGCCCATGAAGGCCATGAAAAAGCCTGTGAACCAAAACACTCACTTGTGTAAGTGCTCGAAGAGGACTTTCATGGTGTCATAGTTCGGCTGCGGCAGGGACCTCACCAGCTCACAAATGCTGTTCATCTTCTGGGAATAGTCAGTATTGTCTGCAGCGGGAAAAAAAACACACAAGTACATCCCAAACCACACCTTAACAAGCCCACACTAAACTGGTAAACTGGAGATATTACGGCAGGGAGCCTCAAAGGCAGGCCTTGGGAAAATAAAGAGAAACCCTCACTGATGGCTACAATGAATCTGTTGAAGTGACTGAAAGGAAAAAGAGGCTCTGGAAGCTCCCGGAAAAAGAGTTTCAGGGCGCCGGCGATGACGTGGATCTCCTCCCACTGTCCGTCGTCCAGGTCCAGGTTCTCCTCTAAGGGATGGACAGGCACAACAAGGAACATTAGCAGATACCAA
The DNA here is from genome assembly GCA_026777985.1 of Mormyrops attenuatus. Classification (NCBI taxonomy): domain Eukaryota; kingdom Metazoa; phylum Chordata; class Actinopteri; order Osteoglossiformes; family Mormyridae; genus Mormyrops; species Mormyrops attenuatus. The sequence continues at coordinate 12,600,529 of JAODKC010000048.1, read as the reverse complement.
CTGCTGCATGATGGCAGTTCTCAAGCAAAAGGGGAAAATGTATAATCATAAGAACCAGTGTTATAATGTATCATTTACATTCTAATGATCCGCCATTTGTACTGTATAGTTTATTTCCGCGACACCTTCTTGCCCAAAATGGCCAATCTTTCCTTGGTTCTATAGTCAATTATTAGTTTTTTTACTTTCTGGAACAGGAATTTCTACAGATAAAGCAAGTGTCAGGGCTGGGCTCGCATTTTACCGGTGGACCAATGGTTATGTGGGCCAGCAAAAACTATTGTTGGAGACCAACCCCCCCACACCACAGTCCGCAAAAGTCACTGTTGGGGGACCCGCCCATACATTTACATGTGTATATATTTAAACTTTATATTTCAGATTACACGCAAATTACAGTTAATTGTAAAGTGAACATTTGAGGGTTGAAGTGTTTCTCACCATGATCCACTTTGTAGCGTAATTTCTGAATAACAGCCAAGTTACCACTGACTCGATAGATGCCATCAGTATCCAGACCTGTTCCCAAGACAACTCTAAATGTAACTCAATGATGGAAAAAAAAATTATGGATACAAAAATGCTAGCATTATATTGCACATCCGCCCTAACAAATATAGGCTAGTTGAATCAGATTGATTGAAACAAAGCTTCAATCAATTGTTTCAATATATTGAAACATATATTGAATTGTTTCAATATATTGAAACATATATTGAATTGTTTCAATATATTGAAACAAAGTTTAATTTTATTTTCTAAATTTCAACCCTTCATAGCCGGGCTTGCTAAAACATATAAGAAGAAATAAAAGCATTAAAAAAAGACTGACCTCTTTTCTCCACAGACTTGATGCATTTATTCACGAAGGACGGAACAGTGGATTTCTCCCGAGCGCACAAGTTTTCCAGAGGACAGCCAAACACATTCTCTGCAGGTGAACCAGAAATAAGACGTTCATGCACAATTTTTAGCTGAGTTTCTTCTGCTTGACCTAAAGACCTACAGCTACAAACACAACAGCACAACAATAACCCCAGCACAAGCTATAGAAAAGTACCTTTAAAAATACTTATAGACTTTCATATTTGAGAAAAGTGTTTTTTCATGTCTTGCGTAGTATAAACCAGTAAAACTGTAATATAGTTGAGTCATGCTAGAAGTAAATAAAAATGTGAAGTGAAAAAACGAAAAAATAAAGTATGATCAACATGTAATCTATGATGTCAACCAGGGTTTCACTGAATATGGCAGTTACCGGTGCAAAAAATCGGATAACTGATGAACTATAAACAGAGTGGAATATATAACCCACAATAAAATGTGATTTAATGACACCGGACAGCTGTTAGTGCAGAGAGGAGGACCTGTCAGCAGGGGGCACTACCTTGGATGTAGCCTTTCTCTTTGACGGACTGTAGCGTTGGCCTCCTCTGCAGGAACCTGCGCAGTTTGTTCCGCACCCTGCCCTGCTCTGACTCCGTACTGGAGCCAGACGTGCTCTGCCTGCCATCTGTGGACAAAGGGGGACACAGCCGTCACACAATTGCAGGAACTGAGCAAGAGCGGAAGTTATATATGACAGCCAGAATCTGAATACTCTGTCTGTCTTGTTACTTTTTTCGTTAACATATTGTGTCAGACGCATAACACTACTGTATGTAGTTGTGATTGGCGAAATATTGGAATCTTCAAACCCTATACTACTCATGCTATACTGATAAGTCAAAACTGTATGTCCGTAAAACTGCAAACAATTTCAATTAGATATTTTAATTTTCTAATCTGGAACGTCGTACGAAGCACTAGACACGTTGCAAGCAGAAGATGCTTGTTTTGTTTTCTGGAAAATATAACGTAAAAGTCCTTCGCAATCTGTTCGCAAAAATATATTCGAAATTGAATTCAACTCCTGGATGATCATTTGAAGCCAGTTTTGTCAGTTTAACATACAGCTCTTCTTCTTGTCCTTGTCGTCTTTGTCTCCGTGACCTGGCACCTTCTCATCGTGTTCATCTTCCTCTTCATCACTCTGATCGTCCCGATCCTGGAGAAATAAATGCATATTAGATAAATTCATGCGACTCCATGCTAGAGAAAAAGCCGGATTTTACATCTTAAAAAATATAAAATGCACACAAGTCTGCATCTTAAATGTTTTGTGTTACTGGCTTATATATCGATCTAAAAATATACATCTGACAAGGCTAAGCAAGTTCAGGAATCCAATTTGTAGCCCAATGGTAGAATTTTTGTATGTTAAGTTTAAAAGTACTTGGTCAGAGACTCACCAGCTGATGAATGGTATCCAGAATGGTATTGTACCAATCAGTGATGATACTGATTGTGTCGTACTGAATAAGGTACTCGGAACCCTGCCTTGTTTTTAGCTGGGGAAAGAGTCGTCAATAGTAAATACAACCTTGTCAGGACCAGACATAATTAATGCACCAGCTCAGACAATAGTCAAGGCATTTTTGTTTGTTTTATTGTTCTTATTCAGTAAAGTTTCCGTGCTAAGGAGTCTCCATGGCTTACAATTCAGTGTAACCCAAAGCACATCATGGTTTCTGTTTCCTAGGACTTGCGGTACTCTACTGAGAATTTGAATTTCTCTTGAGCTGTTTCTCATGTGTTTTTTCAGTCAGAAAATCACAGTCTCGTACCTCTAAAACGTTCTTCTTGCTGGATTTGTCTTTGGTCGCCCAGGTAATAGTAGCTCCCCGTAGCTCAACCGTGTACTCGGGGATGATCTGAGTGCTTTTATTCTACAAATACAAAACATTACGATTTAAGGCACTGATGGCATAACCTTGAGGTAAGAAAGGTAATGTAAACATCCTTTAAATTAAGTTATTTAAAAAGAAAAACAAACAACCTTGCTTTAAGTCAGGGAGTCAGGGGTAGGCAATCCTGATCCTGTAGTGCCGGTACCCAGCAGGTTTTCCCATCTACCTGGTCCCCGATGAGCCACACCTGATATCAGGCAGACAGTAACTCATCAGGTAGGATGGAAAACCTGCTGGATACTAGCACTCCAGGATCAGGGTTGGTTACCCCTGCTTTAAATTGAACACAAATAAACTTTGTGATTAGACAAATCTGTACAGTGATATGTAATTGTAGGTTCTTGTTAATTTTTTTTAGGAATCAAGTGATACAGAAGGAACAGTTATTTTACAATTGCTCCCGCTGGTGTAGATTTGGGGTCTTTGTGAAATGTTAGAATGCCACCGTGGAGTACTGTCCAAGATGGGGACCAGCTTTTTCTGTAGATAAAACACATTCAGTCAGTTCATAGTTAAGGATCATGTTCTATTCTAAATGTTTCATTGACAAACCAGTTCATTTCAGGTCTGTTACTTCCAAGAGTAGCAAGGAAAGCAAAAAAAGCAAAAATACCTGAGTCTTTTTCCATTTTCAGAGGTCTTGGTCTTGTTGACAATCCCTGCCTTCTCCAAATTATGGGTCTAAAGAGTATAGTAAATATTATCCGTCCAATATGTTAAACTGTCATATATACAGCAATGCTACTCTTAAATTAAAGATATATACATTACAAGGTGGGGATATTTTGTTGGGTTAAAATCTGAGTCGGTGATATATCACACTGTGATAGCAAACAATTCATAAGGTCTTGCAACAAAGTTAGAACCTATTTTTCATATACAGACGCTCCTCTACTTACAAACTTTTAACTTACGAACTTTCAAACATACGAACGAAGAGGACTGTAAGTCCAAATTGTGTTCGTTGGGCTCCTGTTTCCTGTCCGTAACATCAATTTTTTTTTTCTGTGCGCCAATTCCGCCTAGCAGGAATAAAAGCAGAATAATGGACCAAACACAGAATCATGGGGATTCTCTTACATGGTGATGAGTTTCTTCACCTGAGCAGTCTGAGGTTCTTCTCTTGGGAGCTGATGAAAAACTCTGACAAAAGAGAGGAAGTGACAGGTCAGCAAGCCAGGGATCACCCAGTGGCCCGTCCGAGTCCACGGTCATTGTCGTCTGCTAGCGTCGTGCAGGATGGGCAAAGATGTTGCTGTGTGTAATTTATTTACAATGGAAATGGAAACGACCAGCTGTTTCCCTATCCTGTGGCTTGCATCACTGGTCACCTCTTTGCTTTGTGCAAATAAAATACGGTATACGATGCTTGGCGACCACATAACCAAAACTGGAACCACCGGGCCGGCCTTCTCTGAGGAGTTCTGAACTAAAGCTGAAACTAACATATATAAAAACTATGTACACTGCTCATCTATGGAAGCGATACAAACGAAGCAGCATGCGGAAACTCACTGTGGCATACAATGATGGAATGAGGCTGATGCTTAAAATGCCAAGATGGTGCAGTGCGAGTTTACCGTTTGTTAGTGTTGGTGTGCCCACAAGTTATGCCGTATTACGGAACCTCATGTACAGCTGTATGTGTAGGCTAATGGACTCTAAGAACAGCATAATCCTGTCCTTGACAAACCCCACACTGAGTTCTGTCAGGTTTTATTCTGATATGTGGAACTATTGGCGTTTTAGCCTTTTTATAAGCCTGTAAATACTATCTATCTTTTTTATTTCATTTTATTATTTTATTTTATATTTTTTTATATATTTTTTTTTGCTATGGACCTACTTTTGTGTCTTTAACAAAGTGTACTACTACTACTAAACAGAAATATAACTTAAATAGAGATATATTAAAAACTAACAAAAACAAGCAAAACTACAATGAAAACTAACTAAAACTAATCTGGATTTCAAATGAAAATTGAATATAAGCATGAAAAATAAATAAAAAAATCAAACATATATAATATGAAAAGCTATTCATGACTTAAGCCAGTAAATACACATTTACTTGGAGGGGGTAAGAAACATTTTAGGGGGCTAAAGCCCCCGTAAAATAGGCCTAACGACGCCCCGGCTGCTGACCCCTACAGCAGGGGTGATCTCCAGCCTTTCAGCTCTCAGTCCACACAAAGAAGGAGTTTCATGCTTCTTTTAGGCGTGCTAACATCAGCAGTCGTTTGGCCAGCATGAGCCAAGCTGCCTACAGCTGCATCACATTCAGGATCGTTTATGAGCAGACTGAGGGCCACTTAACTTCATTCACAGCACTAGCACTGAAGTGCATAAATGCAGAAAATCAAAAAGATTACACAACTCTCCTTAAGTCAGGGGTGGGCAATCTCATCCAGAAAGGGCCGCTGTGTGTGCGGGATTTCGCTGCAACTCCCTAATTAGATTACTAATTAGACTGATTCCTGAAGAGTCCTCACACCTGGGGTTTGAACAGCTTTATTCCAAAGTTATCCCAAAAACCTGCATACACACTGGGCCCTTTCCAGGTAAGATTACCTTAAGTACTAAGGTGAATTTTTCAGCTTTTATTTTTTTCAACCTGCTGCTGCCCCCCTACACGCTACTCACTATATCATCCAGATTTCCACTGAAGTTAGACAGGCTGTGCCTCCAGTTCTTCACGACAGAGACTCCGCCTTCGACGGTAAACCCCATTTTCGGCTGGCCGGTTGGTACAGGCAGCTGAGGAGAGTGTAACGGACCAACAACAGGCCAAATTAAACAATAACGACCGAAAGCAACCAGAACCTAACCATAGTCTAAAATTTGCGGAGAACACACACGTGCCTGTAATGACAGCCATCGCTGTGTTTTATGAAGCTTGCACTTAACTTCAATGAAACATGATATCATTAAACGTAATAACGTCTTATAGCATACATCTACGCACATACACATACATACAAAAATAAAAATATTTCAAGGGGGTGGGAGAGATGACAAAGTTTATTGGAAAGAGGAGGTGGGGGATGACTGCCCAGTCTGAATTTCAGTCCAGTCCAAACAGAGTTGGGTACCCCTGATGTAGTTGGTAGATTTAGTTTTATGCGAGTAACAATTACACAGAACACTTTAGGTGGGATGGTCTGGGAGATGGTATATTTTCATGGATGATTTACTTATTTATTTGTCTGTTTGTTCCCTTGTTTGTTTATTAAATTTTTTTCCCCCCATGGGGGAGTTATTTCATAGCATCCCTCATGCATTTTCTTTCTATTAATTGTACTATATATTTCTCTGGAATGCATGCAACAAGCCTCTAAATCAAGGCTCCCCAACTGCAACCCTGGTAGGCCAGTCTGCAACATAGTTTGCAGATTTTCCTGCTCAAACACACCTCCTAAACCTGGCAGTTAGCTGGTGAGCTGAATAAGGCGTGTTTGAGCAGGGAAATCTGCTAACTGTGTTGCAGACTAGCCCTCCAGAACCCGGAACTAGGGAACCCCGCACTGAATGTTTGGTTAAAGTCAGTGGGAGGAGCTGGGACTTTATTCACTTCCTTCATTCCCCACCCCCCAGTATCTTTTCCAGTATTACAGCCTTAAAAAAGGACAGGAACAACAAGGCTGAGAGCCTGAGAGCCAAAATATAAAAACGGGATAGAAACAATTGGCTTCCCAGCCTGACTTCCCGCCATTGTGTGATCAAGTTTTCCAGGCTGGACTTAAGCAAGAGTCTTGAGTGATGGCTAAGTGAAAAACCAATAGGGCCAATGATGTGATTGGTTGAAGTTCAACCAATGAGAGGGCAGTCTTACTGTTTGAATGAGATGGTGTTACAGCATAGCAGCTCAGTATGGCTGTTGCCTATTGACAACAGAATGACGAATACCACAGACCTACTTAACATTACCATTGTGCCAGTGAACAAGGCCCTTAAACCTACTTTAGGGGCACTGAACACTGCTAACCCTGCTTTCTGATACCAAGCTCTCTTCATTTGTATAACACTTCAGATAAAACAGTTTGCCGAGTTAAAAAAATAAATAAATGCTCTTTTATTTCATCTGATTTGTTTGATAAGCAGTCATTTGAGTTGAAAGGAATGTAAAGGGATTTTTGATTTTGAACGGGATTTAGAATTTTTCAGCTCACTACTGCTAGATTTTTTTGGAACCCGGGATGCACTAAACATGTAGCTGAACAACTCAATGCAACTCCACTTCCTTCTCTCACCAAAATCTGCAGTCATATTTACATACTGTATGCATACTTAAGTTCACATGTTTTTTCGCCAATTTTTTTTGTTTCCTTTTGCGGGCTACTGACTTCTCCTGAACAAACATGCCTGGCAGCTACCCACATGATGTTAACCTAATTGCATCTCCAATACAGACGACGAGCATTTTTCTCAGTTACGTTACAGATACAGACGAATGGAGTTTCATTGAAGACTGTAGAGGCTAACTGAACGCTGAATGACATTATGCTGTACCAACAAGGTTTAGGTGGAAAATGAATCAAGCGTAGTGTAAGAAAAGCCATCCGCGAGTCACATCTATGGCATCTGCCCGGTGCAGTAATACTCGCTACCTGCTTCTGCTTAGCCTCGCCTGTGAGCGCTGTCTTCCCATACGGGTCTGACGCGTGCCGCCAGCCTGACAGCGTGTTAAAATCCACAGTAGCCCGAGGGATGGTGGGTTGGAAGTCCTCGGGAAAGACCAGAGGCCCCCAGCCATCCTGGGTGTCATCAGGATAGTCCTCTTCAGGGAGTGGAGGCTGGAGCATGAAGATAGGCAGACATGGAAAAGTCACAATACTGTAGTTATAAGCTAGAACTTCTTCATATTCTTCATACTTATGTTATAACTATTACTGCCTAGTGTTTGAATGTTATATATGTTATATATATATATAGGGCTACTTGTTGGATGCTATCACTTTGCTATTAGATGGACATAAATTTTATCTTTGTGGGAATGCAGAGTGAAAGCCTATTGGTTAATCTATGATCACATGTTGGGTTTACGTCCCCTGCTCCCTATACTGTATACCAGCTATTATCCAACATTCAGTGAACTAAGGAGTAACTTACTGGGACATCATCCTGGGCTCTCGGTAGCCCCTGGGGCTCCGCTAACTTCGCGGGCCAGACTGTGCTCCCAGTCGGCGGGTTGTAGGAATAATGGCGCCCATCAGTCTCATCTGTCTCCACCTTTGAGTTAGTGGCAGTGCCGGTAGTTGCAGAAGGGGTTGAAGGAGCTTCCTGTTCAGGTAGCCGTTCTTTGGGAGAACTGCAAGCACCAACCCCGGTCTCATGATTGTTGTTAGATGAGTTCAGCGTTGATTGCGGAAGATTATTTTTGGGCTCATTTACACTGGGATAAACAGAGGTGCTGGGGATGTCATTCTCTGTCTGTAAAAGAAAATACGGGTTATTGCTATCAACAGAGATCCACACGCAATATTTCTCATGTCACATTAGTTTGCCATTAAAGATCGCTGATGTAAACATAACCTAATCAGGTCTTTAAAATAATCTGTTGGTATTAGCAACCCACTGCAAAGCACGACAAGGCAGGAGTACAGAATAGCACATGAACAACAAGCTATAGCGTCAAAGCTCAAGTGATCTCCTCCCTCCAGCATTTTTACAGAATACGGAAGACAGGTAACATGCCAGGCGACGGATGACGGGAATAAGGTGAGACGTAAAATCGGGAATGAAGATTTTGGACTGGATGGTCCAAGAAATACAGGATCACCTGGAATGGAGCACAGAAACACAAATGTGCGTCCCAGTCTCCAAACGTCACTTAATCATGTGTTTAGTCATGTGCTTCAAAAGAGTTCAGCTGAATGATAACAAGCACACGAACCTGACCATCTGGTTGCAATTTAACTTTCTGCTGACCATAAAATCTTTTACTGATCTGTAATATAATTAAAATTTATGGAATGCTTGGAATGTAGGCAGTCTTGATCTGGAATGTCAGATGCCAGCCTGGTCTGAGAGTCACGATGGTTAAAGTTCCACACACAAGGTTTGTCATTAAAATATATGATAGCATCTGATATTTTTAAATTTCCACCAAGCAGGTCCCAGTGAAATCAGTGAAACCTGATGTTGCCAAGCCTAGTTTATGTGTCGTGCACGGGGACTTTGTAACTTACGTACTACATATTTTCCGTGAAGAAGTCCAGGAGTCTTCTTACTCCTATACCAAACTTGTCAAAATAATCGCCCTTCACTTAAACTCTGATTTTAAAGTCGCGGTAACAAAAAGCGGCGTAACGCACCATTTGCCTGCATTATTCCCAGCACAACCTAAGACAACACAGTCCCTACCATTTATCGTCATTACAGAACCCCCTAAGATACTCAATAATCTGATACCAACGCATACAGGAAAAAACATCTAAACTAAAACACATGATCTGTAAATGAATACTTATTAGAAATAATACTTCAAGAATAAATGTATAAACCTGACCAACAAGAGGCAAATCTTACTTTTTACCTGATTTATTGTTGTTATTTAAAGATTTTTTAGGAGGGGTGGGGCACAGACTCATATAATGTATTCAGACATATGTATGGTATACTCTAGGAAAAAAGGGTACAAATTTGTACCTTTGCTTGCCACTGGGGCTGTACCCTCAAGGGTCTGCCAATGGTACACTTAGCTATATATAGGTAATTGTACCTTTTAAGGTACAG
>JAODKC010000048.1:12578741-12590588 GCA_026777985.1 Mormyrops attenuatus | reverse complement strand
TACAATTGGCAGACCCTTGAGGGTACAGCCCCAGTGACAAGCAAAGGTACAAATTTGTACCCTTTTTTCTGAGAGTGATAGTGCAACAACCAAAGCCTAAAATCTAAATATAAGAGTTCACTTTTTTAAAAATGGCCTATAAGGAAGAGAGGTGAGACATGTTCTTGTGCTTTTGCACGGAATTCTGAGAAACGCATTATAGAGTAGCTGCACTCATTGTTACTCATACTGGGCTGTAAATACTATATCCTATTCATGTTAGAAACTATTATTACTTTATTAGTGCAGCATAACAATAAAACAGCAAGGTAGTGTTCCAGCTTTTTTATAACCTAACCTGTTCTTCTCAGACGTTTTAGTGTCCTTATTTCCTGATTCTTGTTCAGAAATCTATGCTGCAAAGTCACAACAGAAACATATTTGCATATAAGGCAAAATTAAACACCAAAGACGACCTCACTGAGCACCTTGCCAGTTCATATCTGGGCCTGTAGCCAGTTAACATATCGGAAATAGGTCAATATTAAACTTTGGCCATCAGATGGGCATGCAAATCTGAGGGCACCACCAATCTATAAAAGCATTACCGATTGTGCTTTTTTAAGTGGTGAATGATTGTTCACTTTACCAAATAAATTTTGGCCCTTCATCATCAGGAAAGACATTAATACCATAGTTACAATAACAAAGTCCACAAATATACACGTGCAACGTTTTTTGCAATGTGCCAGATAGTAGACAGAACAAATGAAAAAAGTCATTTCAAATTGTTACATACTTTAACAATAACAATAGTTTATGTAGCAGTTTAATGTTTTACTACTGTTTTATAAAATTGTAATTGTTGACTTGTTTATTGTAAAAATAAAATCAGAAAAGTTGCAAAAATTGTTTTTAGAATTTCTTAAAATAATATTTTAATATGTAATTTTAAAATATAAAATTAAGCGTCATAGTAATTAATTAACAGTGTCTTGCCTGATTTTTACTTATAATATAATTATATTATATTTACTTATATAAGTTTTTTTTACCTGTTCATTTTGGTTAATTGTTCTAAATTAAATAGGAATAAAATGTTATATTTTCATTCAGAATTAAATAACTTATTTATATTACATAAATATATTACTTGTCGCAATATTTCTAGAGGTTGATAAAATTCCAGTAGTTCTGGCTATAATTCCATTATAGCATACAGTAACAAAGTAAAGTCATCAAGAGAGTGCTGTATAAAAAAGGTGTATATAAAAAATCCCATTATACGATACAGTAACAAAGGGCATTCATCATAAGACTGCTATATAAAAAGGTGTATATAAAAAATCTCATTATAGGATACAGTAACAAAGGGCATTCATCAAGAGGGTGCTATATATAAAGGTATATATATATAAAAAAAAAAAACTGAGGCTTAGATCAAAATGATTATTTCATGTAGGATGTTATCTTGCATTTGATAAAATGCCAGCTGTCTTTATGTTCCAAATTCAGACTTTTGCTTTTCTTACTAAACCTATCTTTCAAGCTGAAAAGTCTAGCGCCGTCGCTAGTAATGTTCATATACGCTAAGAAGCTGATGAGAAAAAACATGGATCGCTGTCCTTTAATAAATTATGGATACATTATTATCATTATACACTACATTTTGTGTTAATTTAAGACCCTGAAAAGCAAAAATAGAATCCAGCAAAGTATCCTACTGATTCACATTTTTAAACTCATTTACGCCTCATTTAAGTATACTTTGTGTCATCGCTAGAGGTATTATAAACAGAGACCTTTGTGACAGCAGATATATTGCATTAAGTGACATATTCAGCTGAACCACAAATGAAGACTTGGTGGAAACCATACTGTGTCCTTAGAGGACTAGGTCCGGGTTTCAATTTGCAGCCACAGAGTAATAATGCAACAGCGGCAACAATGATACAATGATAATTGCATGCTGACATAATTTGCCATCCTGATAATAATCTCTATTTACACATTCACATACAAAACCACACAGGTTGCGCACTGCTGCACAGTATTTGAGAGCCCCAGAATCGGGCCTGTCCAAATATGTTTTTTTAAGTAATTTAAACCAAAAAAATAAGTACCGATAAAAATGACCAAACAAATGGCCGCTTAACTCCCTACCCTGCCGTCATATGAGCACGTTTGAGATTTGGAATTAATTTTCCTCACACCTGAATAAATTTAAATAACTCAAAAACACATCTTCAAATAATGTGAATTTTTCTGTCATATAAACGTGTATCATCTTAAAGATATAATTTTTTTGATATCACGTCATTAGATGTGGAAAGTTTTTTTTATAGATATATTGCATTTATATATTTATTAAATGCTTAGCTATTATCTATAAATTATTCTGAATTGGTTGAAAGTTTATACATTTTTCAATGGTTTTTAGGCCTTGTTAGTCATATAGTTAAGTATATTTCGTTTCACTCGGTATGCTTTTAACATGCTGATTGCTTTTAAGTAACGCAAGCAGTTTTCAATTGATTACGTTAGAAAGTAGTTGGTATAAAAGCACACAACGGCATTTTCTGACTGCCTATAAGGCATATACAACTGGAAAACTTTCACCCCTGTAAATTGTTTATAGTTCATTGTGTGTCAGTTAAGTTGTGGTATTTTTTTACAGATGTATTTGTGGAGTGACCTGAGTGCTAGGAGATTTTTGTACCTGTGACGGAGTGTGAGCGGATGTTGGAGGGGATTGAGCTGCTGCTCCTGGAATCAGAACAGGAGCTATTCCGGACACTGGAGTTTCCCTGTTCTGTAGACCAACATCCAATATGGATTCATAGATATTTGAATCAGTTTCCAGTGGTTGCTTGGGATGAAGAGAGGAGGGCTCCTTCAGATCCTCCGGCACACTGGGTTTTCTCTCCGATTCATGCACCTCTGGGGTGACCTTGATAGTTTTAATGACGACCGGCTCTACCGGCTTTGCCTTCGTGTGTCTTTTTAATGGATCTGCCGGACGGAAGCTTGGCTCACGAGGTAAAAGGGAAAAAGGTGGCGAATCTTCAGTGGGAAGCTGACAGTCAAAAACACTGGGAGTCTGAGTCTTTGTATTCTGGGAAGTATTTTTACCAGAGGTTGATTTTGTTGCGTTTTCCTGAGAGTGTAGGGCAAGAAAGGAATCCGGAAGTCCACCCCGTCGGAATTCTTGGTTGTGCATGTCCAGGGGGATGCCAAAGGTGGACATACGGTTCTCCGTCTTCTTGGACTGGGGCGATGACTGCAGCCTGATGGCGACCTCATGATGTTTTTCTTCTGGTGTATCTGTGGCCTTTTTGTCGCCCCTGTGTTGGGTCGGCTCGGGCTTCATAGACTCTATGAAGTCCAGCGGAGACGGTAGGTGTGATGGCAGCTCCTTGACGTACTTGGCAGGGATGTAGAAGGGCCTGGCGTGTTCGTCTTTGCAAACATGCCACCAGTGGTCATTGGTCTTGGCTAGGAGGACATAGCGCTCATTGGGTTTGATGGATACCAGGCTGCCGTCACGGCCCATGTACTCGTACTCATACTCCACCAGCACCAGCCCTTTGTTGGTCATGGTTGTCGTGGTGACCTGCCAACCCAAAGACCCTCAAACGAAGCCAGTTACGGCTGAGGGGGCGGAGCTGAAAAAAAAACACGAAGGGGAAAAAAAGAAAATGTAGTCAATGTTCAAAGCAAAACAGGTCAGCTCTGTACATTGAGCATTCTTTTCTTTAAACATCGCAGCCCTGACAGGTGTCTCAGCCCACACCCATGGCCTGGAGGCAAATGTGAAAACAGGTACAACAGGAATGTTTCACGCCGTCTCTCACCAATACATCCCAGTCTGTACGAATAAGCTCTTCTGCTCTTGTAGCAGTGGGCATGCTCAGGTAAACAGGTAAACATTACTTCCCTAAGAATATCTTAAAAGGTTATTTTCACACCAAGTAAGTCAATAGCGTTTTAGCATTTGTAACTAAAGTATGAATTGTGTGCTTCTCCATAGTCTACACTCCCTGTCGCTCATCCCAGACCTCTTGACATTTGAGAAGTGGACACCGCATGTCAGCCCTGCCCCTAACCTGGACTTAATCTTTTCCCCCACCCCTCCGTTTCATGCGGTCTCTTAATCCCTCATAACATCCTCTCCTGTAAACAATCCCACAATCTGACAAATAAGCAAGATTAAGTTGTGTGCTGAACTGTGCATCTTGTACGCTCACATGCTTGCTAACAGATATCATAACCCTATGAGTCTTCTATCTGGGACACCCAGCATGCCACCTTGGGAGGATCCCTGATAAAACACAGCCCAAAGCAAACTTACCAGGAAAGAACTTAAACCCAGAATACGACTAAACTCACAACAGTTACGAAGCATGTATTGGTTAGGCAGTGGAGAACATTTGGAGAGTCATTTTCAGATGCTTTGAAAAAGCGATGCATATTAAGGTAAAGAGTGCGGCTTTTGGATATTGTTATTTTCCAACGTGACTTTGTAACGTGGCATTAATGTAACGTGGAATTGTGTTGTGTACAGAATCCTAAAAACAGCTAAGTGGAACTAGACATTTCTTCATTCAACCTGGTTAAGTTAGCAGTTTTGATGAACATATTTGAATATGGCAAGAATTAATAAAATAAAATTCTTTGTTTAAATGGAAATAAGTGATAATAATATATGGTCAGGTCTCCTCATGGCAGTGTCAACAATGAAGATGTGTAACAAGTCCACCATCTCCCACTTGGCCTGGAGTTGCCATTTCTTTTTAGTTGCCTTTCCCGCAGAATCGTGGCATGAGGTCACATTATACATAGAATTCCCAAAGTTTGCATTATGGGCTAAACTGAAGTGGACCGTTATAGAAACAGATTGACCTTTTTAAAACTTTATTACAGTGCTAACAATTGTTGTCAAATTCAATTCAAAATCTTTGATTAAGATGCTAAGGTCTGTGCTGCGGAGGTACATTTTTAAAAGGATCTTCAAATGACAACAAACACTACAGCATGAGACATTACTTGAAAGACTGGAGGGAGATTATATATAGAGACTTTTACTACATGACCAAATGACAATATTCGAAAATTCACATTAACTGCAGCTTTGGTCGTCACATGTAGCCTTAATATGCAAACTGTGTTTTCTCTGTTTCAGTCTCAGTCATCTTATGGTCCTTAACATTGACCAGACATCAGTTCAACAAATGTGCTGTTTTAGGGAAATGCCACAAGAATCTAACATAACAGACACTAGTCATAAATTATTCCTTGTTTTTCTTTGGAATATTTCAGTTAATTTAACAGCAAGCAAAACTATAAAAGCAACGTGATCTTTAAAAAAAATACATAATATAGACTTTAAAAAAACAAAGACTTAACATCCTTTTCCGATTCAGCATCCGTTTGTACAGGAGGCCCCCCCTTGGGGAACGGACCTGACAGCCCAATGTTTCTACACAAAACAGTGGCATGTTGTGTGTCAATTTACCTAGTATATGTTTAATTTCAGAATCTTACCACATATATGTATATATGTAAATACACACAGATACAGAAGCATTAATTCAGCAAATACACTTAAGATTTAATTTTCATTTTCTTCATATAATACAAAAAAAACTCTTTACAAAAAGGTCCAAAGTTGTCACCTCGATTCCAAACAGAATTTATTTCGTATTAGTGTGATGACTCTGAAAGACATATTTTCAGCAGTTCTATGTATAACTTTTCCCTAGACTGGAATGTCGACAGTGTCGCAAACAGATCTCTGGCCCCACCTCCCTAGGGCAGTTGCAGGAATTTTTTATCTTTTAACTATTCCCCGCTTTACCCAAAACATGTACTGTCTGGTTTAAAAAAGATTACAGATCGGCAATGTAAATATACCTGGTGAGTGTTAAAGGCTGGCAGACAGCTCAGACAAAACGGTGCTGACAGGAATGAGCAGTCGGCCACTTCCGGACTATGCCAGGGCACCTTTTGACTAAGAACAAATTATCTTTGTCTCTCACGCCAAACTGGCTCTCCATTTAACAGGTACAAACTATCACAACCTGCAACAGACATAGAAAGGGAAGGACCTACTTTCCCGCCAAGGAATATTGCCCGGAAAAACAATTCAAACCAAACTCAGGGAAAATAGTCTGATAATATATAAAAAACACGAAGTGCAGAGTCCAGAGTACCTAGCACAATAAATAGTTCAGTGGCATTTTTCATGCAACAGTTTAAAAAAACAGAAATCATGTTTACCTGGACAGAAACGGTATGATCACCCTACATTCCATTCCTTCCACCGTCACAATAAGAATCCCATAAAGTGGTAGCTGGTCATTCTGTTTTCTTTTAGTTCCTTTTCTCCAAGGCTCCACCGTCCCTCTCCTGCTTCCTATGGTGCTTGTTTCCTCTGCGGGATTCTTGACCCGCTCTGAGAAGCCTGAAGCTGCGGGGTGTGACTCTGTGTACGCGTGAATTGTGTGTTCACCAGTTTCAACATGCCTGCCTCTATCTGTACGCATTTCCTGTTCCACCAGACACAGAACAACGAACAGAGGGACTGGAAGAATCAGCAAAGGGAAGAAACCAAAGGTTAGAGGAGATGATTTAGCTCTGAGGCCAGATACTGGTGCAATACTGGCTTCCAACAAGATTTCCATCTATTATTATTATTATTGGAATCGATCATTATCTTTAATCTTAAACTGTTACTTGCTATGGATTAGGGAAGATTGCATGATTCCAGTTCTTTGGGATTAAATTAATCTTTTCAGTTTTAGCATGTTTCCAGGCTTAGTATGGGCATAGTGAAAATACTGGAAGGCTACATACCGTACAAGCCAAATTTTCCCTCATGCTCAACAGGCTTACTTACAGAAATTGCATAGTATATCCAAATGACACAAAGCAAACGCTACCCAAAGCACATTAGCAAGCTTTCCAGTTCCTCTTGGCCAACCATCATTTTCACCACAACACAAAACACAAATGCACAACTCATAAACAGATTCAAAGGACATTCCAAATTTCTTTGACCATACATGCATATTACCAAATTTAGCTTGCCGATAAATTCTCCAAGGGCTTAGTGAAGGAGCCTTTACTGTTAGCTCAAGGAGAAAATATTGTCAATTGCCATGAGTGATAACCCAGACCCTATTAATAAACTCCAGCAATCAATTCACACCCTGTTGAGCTTTGTAGCGATTGAGCAATCAGTACAACCCAATGATAACGGCTAAGATAAGTACCATATGAACACATGCAGATAGGTGAGCTGGTGTCCTACATGTGGCCCATAGTGTAAAACTGAGTGTGTGACCTGCCATGTACTGGCATCCTGGGGTGGATCTCAATACCAAGATCACAAAGACCGCACTTGTGGTCTTGGCAAGACCGGTCTTGCTAACCCACCTTCCAAGAAAGAACTTGGGTCACAATGAATCATGGGATTGGTCTCGTTCGGCGAGGATGCAACCGATGTATCCGTGATATTTGAGGCGAAGCAAGACCAACATCTGGGGATTTTTTGCTGTCCTCTGTACTTGTGTTTTTAGTATTGGAGCTGGTCTTTGGCAATGGAAGATGATGTAAAACGGGGATGCAAGAACACAAGTACGGTCAAGTACGGATATTGAGATTCATCCCTGGAGTCCTCCTTTTTGAGTCCTGTCCTTCTGGGAATAGTGATCAAACTCATTCACAACTCTGGACTGAAAAAGGTAGTCTGGAGCCTATGGGCACAAAGCAGGGAACAACCTAGGATGGGGCACCAACCCATCACAGAGCATACTCATGCAATCAAGCACATCTATGGGAGGGGGAGAGAACTGGAGTACGTGGAGGGAACCCCCTGATGAACACACATGGAGCCATGGCAGAGACTTGAACGCTGGTCCCAGAGGTGTGAGGCAACCGTGCTAACCACTGCACCACCATGCCACCCCTCTTATCAGCTATTAGTCTAACTGACAGTTTGTCACTGTCTAAACTTCTGCTAAACACCTCTAACTGAAAAAACTGGACTCCAAGTGCAGTGCTTCTCATTTTTTTTTGTCTGGAGAACACCCAAAACATATTGGGAAAATCATATCACAACTCCTCAAAATTATTAGGCGACCCCTAACCCTAACCTGCCGAGGGGGAGGCTCATGCGAGAGACAAAAGAAGAACAGCTGCAGTGAAACAGTAAACATGTAAAGATGCTGTAAGTCATCACGGATGCTTATAAACTAGATAAGAACACTCTTTCACCAGCTTTCTCAGGTCTTAAAACATGTCACAGTCTGCATGGACTCTGACCTCTGCTGATCACTTCAAAGCAGAGTGAAGAGAACGTTGTATAGAAATATCCTCGCATATGTCTTTGTATATGATTTCTTATGCATTAGTAAAACACTTTAGGTACTGCTATTTCTGTTTTTAAGAAAACTTCTTAATGTTTCTCAGATTAGACAAGAACTGTATCTTCATTGATGAATGGGGTTCTTTCTTAATTTGGGCACACCCATTGTGCAGAACTGCCCACTCAGCCTCTCTCTCTCATACAGAAAAAAGGACACAGAAGTTGCGTGGATCTACCTCATTTCCTGCCCGGGAAGGAACTCCACATCTGTGCCAAAATTAGGGTCTGCAGAGTAAGCACAGAGGGTGCAAGGCACATATTTCAGGCTGACAGACTAGCCAGGCTAGTTTGCTGCTGTAAGTAATCTATTGTCTTCACTGCAGAATAAATCCATTGTTCAGTGTAGTATGGTTGTGTACATAAATGATATTAGGTAAGTAAGTAAAATTCATTTATAAAACACTTTTCACAGACACAGGTCACAAAGTGCTGTACATAGAAATTTAACATTAAAATGAGCATACCAAAGAGAATATGAAAAGACATGAGTAAGAAAAAAACACTTTAATGTTAAAATATATTAGAAAACAAAGTTTTCTCAGCTGTATTCAAAGGCCTTCTTAAACAAGAAAGTCTTAAGATGCATTTTAAAGGAGTCAACTGACTCAGCAGATCGCAAAGCTAGTGGAAGAGCGTTCCGGAGACTAGGTGCAGCTGACTGAAAAACATGTCCCATGTGTCTTAAGTAGTGTGCGGGGGACGACTAGAAGGTCTGGTTGACTAGACCTGAGAACCCGGCTGGCTGTATGGCATTGGAGAAGACTAGCAATATACTTAGGAGCTTGACCATGCAGCACTGCAGGGTCAGAAGACCATAAATGAGAACAGAAAATGAGATTAGCAAGAGAGTGGTGAACTGGAGTACAAGTGCTGTGACACTGGCTTATATAAAGATTGATCTGTAAATTTTGATTTGTGAAAACAACAGCTCAGTAAAAACCTAAATACACTAATGCATTGGATGAACAATACGAAGGATTTGGAAAAAGAGGAAAAGTATAGTGTAGTTCATTCCCTGATTTTGTTTGAGCAGGCACTTGCAGATGAACCTTGAAATACTGCTTGAAGTTCCTCTTCTTTGCAGCTCAGTGCTTTACTCCCACCTACTGGATACAAATGTACTGAAGTGGTCATTACACGCGACAATCCAGTAACTGATTAATCTTATTTTATCATATTTCCCCATACGTCACTGTCTAATAAGTATCGTGTTACACTCAAAACATTCTGATTCTTGACAGTTGACTTAATATTCTACAGTCTGAATCAGCAATATTTGCTCAAACTTTAACTGAGAAATGAGAGCAAATGTCACAAGAATTTGACGGTCTTTAACATGTTTCCAGACAGCGGAATTTATGAGAAACGTTTTTATTTTGCTATTTTAAAGAACTGTTTAAAAATATACTTAAATGTGTTTTCCTGTAATATAATATTGTCTGGTATAAACTAGCTTGGTCTTCTGGATGGTGAAGGTGAGCGGCAGGTAACACAGGGGAACGAGCAAACTGGGAAGAACGCAAGGAAGGGGCATGCAAAATCCTAAGTATGCTCTTCATATATACACTATATGCAATACCAGTAATACCAGAAGGCTTAGTACACAATGGGCTTAGTATTAACAATGAAAATGTACAACTTATACGGACCAGTTGCAAGGTTTCCGGTGGACGATGGGACTGAGGCGAGGTAGAAAACCAGGAATTAGGATTACAGACCCCGGATCACCTGAAAACGGAACACTAAAAGCACAAATTAAGGCACATATTAATCATTCATTCCACGCAAGACATGAGCTGCGGAAGCAGTGGCTTTTCTCGAAGACGTGACCCTTAACGCCGTGTTTTTTATTTTTAATATTTTTGTGTTGCCGGAAGTGTGTTACAGTGTCATTTTAAAAACAATTAAAGCATTTTTAAAACATTTCACACCTTTTCAATGTGGAAAACGGTCGATATTTTTTATCAGGTCGATCTGCTATCCCTTAGACTAGAGCAAGTATCTTAGGCCTACTTCTGGAATTTCCGTTCATCTTCCTCTGAACCGCGTGCCCAATACAACATTCTTAATAAAATATGTTTATTTTAAGGTTTTTTTTTAACATAACAATTTAGTAACTGTAAGGATAGATCATAGTTTCTTCAAATGTCCCCTTAGTTTCTCAGTATTTTGAAGAATACCTTTATAAAACGTTATGGTATTATCATGTCAGTGTGGTGGTACTCGTTTGTGCTTTGAATGTTTTTCTGTTTTGTACATGGTACATTTATGCTATATGACGGTATCTGTTCCTAATATTTTATTTTATACTATGGTGGATTGTTCCGAAAAAACAGTATCGTCTTATGTCCATGGTATTTATTCACAACCGCTATTGGTACTATGGTAGGCCTATATTTAGTATTTACAATATTACCAAGAAGCACATATAATTCGCTTACAAAAAAGTAAATTTATTCTAAACATTGGACTGTGATCATTTCACTTGTACTGGATCTGGTGATGGTATCTGAGAATTCCACCTAAGCAACTCGCAGAAATCAGTAATTATGAGGTTACATTTCTTCGCCATTTCAAATAAAGACACAATTTAATATGAACAGTTTTGTTTCTGGTGAACATGTGCTTTGATATAAAAATGTTTCCTTCAGTTTTTGCCATAGACACACTTATATTGGTAAATGGTTAATTAGTTTGATGCATGTATCTGTTGAACTGCTAAAATGTTTTCTTCACTAAGCCAAAACAGACACATTTCAGGTATGGTACATTGAATGTAATTATGACATAAAAACGCAAAGTGGCACTTTTTAAGCTTGTGTATAGGTTTGGACTATATAATGATTACGTAATAAATATTGCTGCATAAATGTAATAGCTGGTTAAGACTACAGTTTTTTCCAACTGGGGAAACACATTTCATCACCAACGACACCGGAAGTCGTAATGCAAAAACGAAAAAGAAATCGAAAAGAAAATGTACGGAGGCCGTTTGGTGTCATGGAAAGAAAAAATATCTCATAGTAATTCGTGCTTTCGAGTTAATATTTCGTAGCCATTGTCCGAAATGAATCAAAAGGTGCTTTTATGTAACTGAAACCGCAAAAAACAGGCGATGCCCACTCTCACTGTTATAATTGTTGCGTAGAGCCGACAGGATTGTGAAACCTGTGGCCAATCTGACGTCATCAGCCACGTGACGTTGTATTAACGAAGCATGTTCCGCCTCCCAGCTTCGAGTCGCCGGTTGTTCAGCGAGCTCTCAAATCTCGGTATTATATCTCATCACTACATAAATGTGTCTTTTCCATAAATTTCCATCTATTCTATGCAACATACAGGTAAGCAATGGTATATAAAATATAGCCTTACACATCTTACTTAACTTTTGTATTTAGTTTGCTGCACTGATTGACCGCGTCACCTTTCAGGCCGATACA
>JAODKC010000048.1:12545454-12578641 GCA_026777985.1 Mormyrops attenuatus | reverse complement strand
TGTAGTTTGGGTTATAGATAAAGAAAATGTTTTCCTCTCTTACAAGATTCAGTTCCACTTGAATTACGCCCTTAAACTGTATTCTTACTTTTTTTTCAGAAGTACAGCACACAGTCTTGGGAACTCGTAAGAAAAGCAGTGGAACTCCACCTGCGACATCTAGATCTTCTTGCTTCTTCAATAAAAATGTGAGGAAAACCTCAGAGGACATCAAAACAATTGCAAAGCGATCTGAACATAAACTGACATATTCATGAATGATATAAAAGAATTTTATGTTGGGTATTGATTGTTCTCCACATCTCTGTGCTGGACAAGTTGCTGGAAGATTTATTTGTTTGTTTGTTTGTATGTTTATTTATCTATCTATCTATCTATTTATTTATTTATTTATTTATTGATTGATATATTCAATGAAGTACTATTTTTGTGATATTGCAGATTGTCCGTATGACAGTTTTTTACTTTTTGTATTTTAACATTTCCTGAAATAAATCGTCTTCAATGATGCCTGATATTTCAGTGAAATTTACTTAAATTCCTAATATTTGTTGTGACATTACTAATACATAGCAAAACACATTTTTAAAGGTGCGTATTTTTGAAAAGGAGGAATAGATAACTTCTAATTAACAAAGAAAATCAGAAATGAAGGTAGTGCATAGTAAATGATTGTTAGCTTTGCAGGCACAGTAGCAGAGACCAGTGTTACTGCAAATGCCACTTAGCCAAAGCACTGAAATGACCAAGAATGAACAAATGGTGTGATTTTCAATTACACCCTGGTTTGTGTTATGTTTATTATAGATGGTTGAAATAATTGTGCAATTTATTTTGTGTGTGGAGTTTTGCAACAATTGGCAGCAAAAGGACTGTCAATTAACAAACTGGCCTTCGCCGGAAATAACATGATAGGAGTTTGTAGTTCAAGAGTCAAGTTTATATTCTCAAACAAATACACCCTCTCAATGATTTTTGTTCATTGCAATATTATTCAACATAACTAATAAAATGCTGAAATGATTATGAAAGAACAGAACACGTCTTGACTGTATCCAATTGAGAAATACGCAAACTAATAAATATATTAACAATAATATACTATTATACTCTTGATTAATGAAGAACCAATTCTTAATTATTAACCACAAACTAAGTCTTAGTTAAATGCAAGTTATTGATTATGTCTCAGTGTTATCATAACATTTAGTTAACCATCTCTTTATAGTGTGCAACATCATTATCTATGTGATAGATACTGGTAATTGTGATTCTAATAAACCAATTAGTAGGTTTTCTGAAGTAAAACAGATACTGTTTATCTATTAGTTTGATTAATTACTGAACTCATACATTGATCATGTTCATCATTGTTATTGAATTGTAACTGATCATTTACTTCAGGAAGTTACAACAAATGTAATTAATAATGACAATGATTGAGAATTACCCATAGAACTAGGGGCATCTAATTGGGCAGCATTATGGTGCAGTGGTTTGCGTTGGTTCTGAGACCAATGTTTGAGTCTCCATCATGGCTCAGTGTGTGGAGCTGGCATGTTCTCCTTGTGTTGTTTTGGGGTTTCCTTCAGGTACTCCAGTTCCACCCCACGATAGGCTGGTGCTTCATCTTGGGTTGTTCTCTGCCTTGTGCCTGTAGTCTCCAGGATAGGCCTTGTGACCCCAAAGACGACCCCAAAGGCAGGCCTTGTGACCCCAAAGACGACAGGCAATCACAGAAAATGTGGTAACCTGCGGTATTCTGGACATTATCCCATTGGCACCCCAATAACATGATGGTCTAGTCTGGCTCATATACTACTTGCAATGAGCGAGGCTACATCAAGTCTAAGAACAAAGTGACACACCAGTAGCTTAAAGAGGGAATATTACAAGACAGAGGAAGCCAGCGGGACAATGATCAGTCCCAATGACTTGGAACGTTATAGATATGCCGAAAAGTTTCCTGATGACTGCTGCCCTCTGGTGGCTATCTTGAGTATTTCCCTGACAGGGAACAGTTTGCCAGTTGCCTGTAACGTCCACGATTATATTCTATAATATATTTATCAAGATTTCCAGTTAATTTCAGATTGTGCTTACCATATAAACCCGATTAACCTAATTTAGGGACAGTGTTTTTTTTATTCATGCTACTTTGTGTTTTAAATGTATATATATATACATATACATACATATATATATACACACACATATATATATATATATTTTTTTTTTCCCGTTTAATACTCACACCTGTAAAACCCAGCAAGTAAAACAGTAGTACTGCCCAAGACTCTCTTTCATCTGTATGTTTCATGCAAGGTTTTATTTACTTGACAATCATAAATCTCACTCTTCTGAAAACATTGTAGGATGTTTAGGGGTGTAAAAAAAAACTTACCAACACACAATATTAACTTGTTAAAATGCTGAGAGAAATATTAATAAATCACAACATTCTTGCTTGGTATCCACAGTTTTGGTCCCCAACTAAACAAGAATGCTATGCTAGTACTTAGATTTAATTAACGTGAAAACCGGTAAGTTTATTTTGTATAAAATGCTTTGTTTACATTTGGTTATTCAGTTTAAAATAAATAATGTACAACACCCACCCAAAAGTATTTCTCT
This sequence comes from Mormyrops attenuatus, assembly GCA_026777985.1. Taxonomy (NCBI): domain Eukaryota; kingdom Metazoa; phylum Chordata; class Actinopteri; order Osteoglossiformes; family Mormyridae; genus Mormyrops; species Mormyrops attenuatus. The sequence continues at coordinate 12,576,007 of JAODKC010000048.1, read as the reverse complement.
TTCAGCCTTTTAAAAATTAAATTATGTAGATTAGATTTTGCTTCAAATAAATCCAATGGAAGGTCATTCAGGCAAGTCAAGATCTCACAAAATTAAGTCGATCATTTAACATGCTTTATTTCAGCATTCAAATAATTAAAAACATCTCAAATTATTATACATATACAAAATAGGTACAGATAATCCTTTACCCCACCCACCCCCAAGAAAGTGTGTCTGTTTCTCTCATTTTAAAATTAAAATTTTTCTTGCTTTTTAAACTCTTTGCAGAAAGGCAAAACACGGAGGGTGAAGATGTCTTCTCGCTAAAAGCAAAAGGGGCAACAAAAATGGGGCAAGATGGGGCCTGAATTTTTTTAAAAACAAATCCACCTGCTTAATCTACACCAGACAAGAATGTATGCTTCGTGTCTACAAAAAAATAAAGCTTTAGACCTGCAACTGACACTTCACAAGGAAAACAAACATCTGTTTTGCTTTGGACAGTAAGCCATTTTGTTTAGCACCAAAGGTCCTGTAAGTATCTGTGACAATATCTTATGAAAAGGTAGTAGGCTATTATTCACCACTGACAGGACCCCATGAAGAAATTACACATAGCCTAGCATGTAGTAACACTGGGTTATGTGAATTTTTTATCTGAGGTAGCCATAAGATTATAAAATGAAAACATACCCCTGTCTCTGTTATTCACTGTATTTTAAATATATATTTGGTCACACTTATTGTGGTTAAAACAACAAGACACTTCACTGTCATTTTTCAAATTTATTTAATACCTGTAAACGGTACAAAGCATTTGGATTTTTTGTCCTTCCACACTGGTAAGAAAAACTGCAAAAATCACCTGTTTTTTTTCTCTCCAGGGGAATTTTACACTTTACACGTATATATTATTTTCTTGTTCCGGGTGACACGAATGAGTCTTTGGTATCTTTGATGTAAGACGTTGGTAAAAAAGTAGTGGTCCCATTTTCCCCAAAACTGACAACACACAAACGCCGTCTTCATAAGTGCAGTTTTAAGCAAGTGGACCATTTGTGGCCAAATGGAGTTTACGTTTTCTTAATGCATAGGAAAGTTTTTAGAGAGACAACTGCTAGAAAAAAAAACAACAATTTCAAGTCCACATTTGTTTTTTTACAAGAAGCAAACTGGGCCAATTTCAATGCCAAATTCCTGATTGGGTGCACCAACGTCCATAGGAGCGATGTCAATAACAGGCAGGCGTGATGTTTTCGTTGTCTTGTAGTCAATGACTGTCTTGCCCCATGTGCCAGTGTGCGACTTTAGGAAGAGAGAGAAAAATGAACATTAGCTTAAGTTCCATTTGCTATAACCACTATTTTAGTACCCATTTTGGTACTTTAGTACCCAGGATCACAGTCAGCTGAATGTTTTAGAATGTTTGCTGTGAGCCACGTGATTCTCGAATATTTTGCTTGTCAGATCCAGGAGTTCAGTTTTTAACCAATTAAAAAGCAGCCTGTGAAAAAATGGCTAACTTCGGGAATTAAGAAATCATATTCACATTAAGTACAAAGGTTAAAACTTTTATACTTTTAGGCACCTTGCTTGAAATGTTGCTAGCTATAAAAAACATTTATGCAGCAGTGTTACCACCCTGGATAATGGATAAACACATATTTGTTCAGGTTGTTAGATGGCTGTAGATGCCATATTATATATGCAGTTATATTTGATTGATTGCAAATCAGGATGTTAATTGTATAGATCTCATGATTTCTTGACTCCTCAAAATATATTGATGTATCATTATTGTTCTGTTAGTGGTCCGAAATGATTTTCTGTCACAAAGCTTATCTTTTCCTTTGTTTTTTTGCTAAAACACTAGACTTGCCTGTTTTGTTTTTTTATCTCCACTTCCTTAGATGAAACAATGCACCTTCTTCTTAAAGAGATTCGCTACCAGCTATTGTTGTGACGGTCCAATTAAGCATTTTGTACATAGAGCCACTACAGTTTACTATTACTAGATACACAAAACTGTTGGGAGAGGGAAGTCTATGGATAATCATAGGAAAACACTACAAAGCCTTTAAGCTTTGAGTACAGGAGTAAGGAGGTGAGGACTCACCGTGCAGCCATCCTCAGCGACGCTGTATGTGAAGCGACTGTTGCCCTCAGCTCTGATCTCGATTTCGTTAGATCCTTGGAGGAGCAGGGCCTTCTTCAGGTTCCCAGCCTGCTGGTCCATGTAGGCAATGCTGTTCTTGCAGTGGTATGTGATGTTCTGGGAGGCTTCAGTGGACATCAGGCGGAGGAAGGTCAGCTGAATGTTGACATCCTCGACCTTGGAGTCTTGGCCACCATACTCGAACTGTCAGGGGAGAGAGAGCAAGAAAAGCGTGTTACAACATGACAGTTCAATAAAATATTTCATTGTTTGTCATTAAGGTAGATATTACAGAAATCTTCATTCACCTGGAAGCCATCAGTCATTGCCTCTCCGAACCAGACGTGCTTCTTCTCCTTGGCGTTCTTGCTTGTGTACCAGTTCTTCTTGGGTACCTCAGCCTCAGTTGGGTAGACGCAGGTCTCGCCTGTCTCCATGTTGCAGTACACTTTAATGGAATCTTGAGGACAGCCCTGGTCAGGGTCAATCCAGTATTCACCTAGGGAAAGGAGGAGCTAATTGTTAGTGCAAATCAACGGGTACACATTCTAGAGCACAGAAAGTTACAGAAACACTGTGACTTTGATGACATGTTACACTGTTAAGTAAGCTCGTGGAGTTTTACTTACACAAAAATGTTATAGAGGGTAGAAGGAACAATGATTGGTCCAGAGAGATAACCAATCAGATTGTAGAGGAGGTGGGTCCAAGACATCAGATTGGTTTGTCCCACCTCTTCTAGTTGCTTGGAGCCACCTCAGCTACAATCTGATTGGTTATCTCCCTGAAACAATCATTTATCCCTCTGCCCTCTGTAAGTATAACTCCCATGAGCGTTGAGTAAAAGTAGACCATTGCAAGTTGGCTACATACCGCTCTTCCAGTCAGGATGGCACATCTTCAGGTCACGGCAGGTACGAGCGGGGTTCTTCTTGGTGCCATCAGGGCTGCGGATGTTTTCAATCTGCTGGCTCAAGGACTTGAGGGTGGTATCCACTTCCAGGTCGCGGTCACGCATCACATTGGCATCATCAGCACGGTAGAGACGGAAGGGATCTGGTGCCTTCTCCTGGGCTGGCTGGCTAATAAAGCCCATGTCGAATCCGCCACCAGGTGCTCCAGGGGGTCCAGGAGGTCCAGGAGGTCCAGGAGGACCCTGAAGCGGGGGGAGAAAGACAGGTTGAAGAGTAAAACCATAGCAAAAGTCTTAATTCAATACTGGGTCAAGGTAGGTGACTTACAGCAGGTCCAAGTTCACCAGTACGACCACGGGGTCCAGGAGGTCCCATAGGTCCGGGCAGACCGTTCATGCCATCTTTACCAGGAGAGCCAGCAGCGCCGGCAGGTCCCTAGGAGGGGGATACAGGTTTGTACCTCACTGGAGTGGCAGACTCAGTTGATGCATTTTTAATATGAGGAAAAATTCAGATGGATTATCAGTTAATAATGTAGCTATCAGGCATGTCCCTCTGACTTTCACATCTGAAGTTACAAAGCTTCAAATACAATACTTGGCCCAAGTCATCATGAACAAAAAGAGGTTAAATATATAGATGCATCTTTCATCTTTAATTAAAATATGTGCAATTCTGCAATGGTGTGATTATACCCTTTAAAAAATGATCATATTTGCATACATACTCTGGTTCCGGCGGGGCCAGAAGCTCCAGCAGGTCCTTGGTCACCAGTGGGTCCCTATTGTGAGAAACATCACAGTATCTCATCATACTACAGCCAGAACTAAAGCAGTACAGTATACTCCATAAGTACCCTGTATGCTCAGTACGGTCCTACACAACCTGTAAGCAGGAAAATCGTGTTCATTTACTATTGACAAAAATTAAAATTCATCTGACTTATCAAAAATTTTAGATGATATAGACTGGCATAACATGCTAATAAATTTGGGAGGAGGAAATCTCTCCTCCCTGGGATATTTGTCTAATATGTGAAACACTCAGACACCTCTACTGATCTGGTCACCACACCTGCTATAACAAGAAATTGCCATTCATTTATATGTTGCTGTATTGTCCAAAAATAACAAAAAATGTTAATGCTGGGAAAGACCACACTATATGTTATGTCATAAGTCATAATAATCACAAACATCGTTAAAAACAAATACACAATACTATACAATGTAACATTTACTCACAGAAGGTCCAGGGGGTCCCTGCAGACCAGTAAACCCTCTGTGTCCCTTCATGCCTCTCTCACCAGCTTCTCCAGTCTCGCCCTTGTCACCACGGGAACCAGCAGGGCCCTGGAGTATGGGAGTGAAAATTGTTCATTGTGGACTACCAAACCGACCTTATATGTAGCATATATGTGCACTGCATGCATTTTAAGAGAATACCAAAATGCACTTACAGCAGGGCCACGAGGTCCTGGAGGGCCAATAGCACCAGCAATGCCAGCGGGTCCCTAAGGCAAGAACAGAAAGAGGGAGAGGTCAATGTTGTGTTGTTACATTTTGCGATTAACCAGATGCATCAATGTAACATTCATAGACAGTTTGTTAGTCTTGTGAACGTAACATTCACTGGCAATTTGTTTTCAACAATGTAACATTCAGAGGTAATTTATTCGTTTTCGTAAACGTAACATCAATACACAATTTGTTAGTTTTCATCAATGTAACATGGGTCTTAGATACTCTGTGCACATTTTTGTATTTTGAATTCCGAGCACAGTCTATAACCAATACTTGACAAACCAATTCCATTGTCATAAAATGTAGTAATGAATCCATTAATCTGGAATCAAACAAAGGGCCACATGACAGACTACAACACTTACAGTCTCTCCACGATCACCGGTCTTTCCAGCAGGGCCAACAGGACCAGGGGCACCAGGAGGACCCGGGGGACCATTAGGACCAGATTGACCTGTCTCACCACGGTCTCCCTGAGAAGCGGAAGAGCGAAAAAAAAGGAGGCGACTGCTGAGAAACAGTGAATGTTTCTTTATTGCACCAACAGCAATCCACATCTGCCAAAAAGTCTGTAAATACTTGCAACAGGAATCAGGATTGACTCGGACTAGGAGGAAAATGTTACCTTGGGCCCGGCAGCACCATCGCGACCAGCAGGACCCTCATTACCAGGAGTACCCTATAAGCGCAGGAGATTTCAGTCAGGTTTGGCAAAGGTCAGCTATGACACTCTCAGTTAGTTGCCCTTAAAGAACATGAGTGTGAGCCAATGTTACAGAATCACTTAGTAAATTGAAATCTGACACCAGAAAACAATATTATACATTTAGGGTAAATTAATTTAGCACTTTCTGGTCGTTGAAAAGTAGTCTTTTTAGGTTCTTGCTTTGATAGACGTTGTTGTGTAGTTCCTGCTTCAATACTGATTACACTTGAGTCTGAGCAATCTTTGAAAGTTCAGCCTAACTGCACCCATGGTTTGTTGACTCCTCGACGGCGCTTATGTTGGTAATGTGATATTTGCCTCACTTGTAGATCACTTTTTACAAAGGTGTCTGCTAGATAAAGTAAATAGAAATATAAGTTTAAGTCTCTGTTTTGATAAGTCCTCGGGGACCCACGGTAGGTCCATGCTTTTGCTCCCTCCCAGCTCCCTGCCAGACAGTCTACAAGGACCGTACTGGGAAACACTACTACATAGGTATTCATGTATTTCTGGCTGGCTTGAAAGAACAGTTCACTTATCATTGTTTGAAAGGCTTAGCTTCTATAATACAAGTTTCAGAGACACTTCAATCCATCACACTACACATTAGCATTCAAAGAGATGTGGTTTAGGTCTCTGCTACTACTGCTAGAGAGAAATATGGCCTTTACCCCCTACCAGGTATGTACACGTTTACTTACCTCACGACCAGGTTCACCAGGAGCACCAGCCTGCCCAGGTGGGCCCATGGGTCCAGGAGGTCCGCGTTCACCAGAAGGTCCATTGGGTCCCTGCTTTCCAGGCTCTCCCTAATGTTTGGGCCAGAACAACACAGATTAGACTCAAGCCTGGACAGAGATTTGTTCTGTTAAACCATAAAATTAAGTTGGTCAAATATGACAACTCACGGAAGAAAATGGTCAAATTATGGAAATCCTCTAATAATTATTATTCTATCCCGACCGAATGTGGCTTTGTGCTTTGCAGAGTTTGCACAGAATAAATCTGATTAGAAATAAACTCCAAATAAACTCCAAATAAAGCAAATTGTACGCAGCATCCCTCAGCAATATCGCATTTAATGCTACCTTTTCAATTTGGGGTAAAATATGTAACAAACACTCATTTGCTCCCAGATATTTTTTTAAAACTTATTTGTAATTATACTCCTATACCTCCAGTATGCATGTAACAGGTTGATTCTAAAGCAAGATTAGCATCATTTGCAAGGGATACAAACATGGAATAGCCTGCAAAAAAAAAGTGACCAATTTATTTATTTATTCATCTTCTATACCCGCTTGTGCTATACAGGGTCGTGGGGGTCCGGAACCTATCCTGCAAACTATGGGCACAAGGAGGGAAATAACCCAGGACTAGGCACCAACCAATCACCGGGCAGGGATCAATTCTACAAATTTAAATATTCATAGAATAATTAGCTACTTCTAGTAGCTAAAGGTACTTTTAGCTACCTTTAGTAGTCAAGACTTGGTTTCATGAGCTGTCAGATTATTTCCCAATGCTGATTTTGGCTGATTACTCACAGACGGGCCAGAGAGGCCAGGGAATCCGCGCTCGCCTCTCTGTCCAGGGAGACCAACGATACCACGCTGTCCAGCGATACCCTGGGGCCCGGGAATGCCAGAAGAGCCCTGTAGCAGACACAAGACACAGGTGAAATGGCACCGTTGTACTTGTCTCCATGTAGCAAATGTAACACCTTTATTATGCCTGCAAATTTATAGAATAACTGCATTTCATACGAATAAATGCAGTTTAAACAATCGTGGGCAAAACGACGGGATTAATCGGGACTCACAGGGGGACCGTCAGCACCAGGGGCACCCTTCTCACCAGGAGTGCCGGGAGCACCGGCAGCACCAACTTCACCAGTGCGACCAGCAGGGCCAGTTTCACCGCGGACGCCCTTCTGTCCCTCCTTTCCAGGAGGTCCAGGAGGACCAGGAGGGCCGGCGTTACCCTGAGTCACACAACAGAATGGGGAATTAATGCTGAGAAAGCGCATGAGGTTGGTAGTCAGGTACTTCTATTATTTGCAAGTTACATGCTCTTTTTTGGATGTAACTATGGTAACACAAAGGCTGTTCAATTCTTCGGCAGATTCTTTGGGGAGCTTGTGGACTGAAGCCAATTAGGTATTATGGAAAAGTGAGTCCTGTTAATGAGGACAATCGGTTATAAATATACAGTAGGCATTTATGCAGATCTATCAAAAAGCTTTACTTTTAAATCAAAATATTCACATTAAATCAACCAAAATTCTGTAGATATGCCACTACTAAACTAGTGAACACTCAATCAATCCAAGAAGCCAAACCACAGATGATTAATTTAAAATTCGCTGGCACGTCCAATCAGATTTGTGCGATAGGTATTGATTGGCGTAAATTGCAGAGCGCACTGCATGCTTCATCATCGCGTTAATTTAAACCCATACTTGATATAGGGTCACGACTGAGCTGGCATGGTAAAGATTTGGTCACGGTGCAAAATAGTTGAGAACCACTAGCTTATAACATATGAGAGCAATACAGATATTTAAGAACTTGTACTGTACATTGAATGTCTGTATGTCATACAGGTCGGATGTAAATTCTTCTGTCACCAAGCCTCTTGTTAGACTTTGAGTTTTGCAAACTGTATTTATGGTGCGAAAATCAAGTGTTGTGGGCTGGCAGGTGCTTAGTAGAAATGGAAGAGTATAGCTGGGTTATAACTAACAGGGAAAAAGAAAATCATACTTACAAAAGGACCGGGAGGTCCAACTCTGCCAGCAGCACCAGGGAATCCAGTAGCACCCTACAGAATTGGAAAGAATCCACATCACGCCATTCATGCTGATTGGTACAGTTGATGATTAAGTGCAAAATACTAACTGCACTCCACAGTTACGCTACATTGTGTCTGATATTTTTTCAGAAGATTAATACTTACAGGAGGTCCGGCAGCTCCACGGGTACCTTTAGGTCCAGTAGCACCAACAGCACCCTGTTGAAATCAATCGTTTGCAATATAGATCATAATTCTCTTACTGCTCCCATAATTCTATTAAGGGGTGTAAAAATTGGACAATATTATTACCAGAGGTGGATAGTTCAGGTCCAGAGAGTAAAAGTCCAGACCAAGATTTTGTTTCAACCAACCAATTGAATATAAAAAGCCACAGTCACAGATCATTCAACTGATTGGCTGAAGCAAAATCTTGGTCTGGATTTGTACTTTCTGAACCTGGACTTTCCACCTCTGATTATTACGTATGAAAACAGTACCTGGGGGCCAGGGGCACCAGTAGGTCCAGGAGGTCCAGGTGTACCAGCATCACCTTTAGCACCATTGTCACCAGGCTCTCCCTTAGCACCAGGTGCACCATCAGCACCCTGTGGGGGGACAGAGAAGTCCGAAAGAGTCACTCTAATGGACAAAATCATTGTTTGCGGTCAAACACAAACAAGAGCACTTGACCTGGAAAGTAGCTACAATATTTTAACGTTTTTCTTCTTCTTTTGTTTCATCCCTGAATTATGCAAATATTTTGGTTAAATAACTGCAATTAAATATTCACAAGCAGCAGTTTATGAAAGTAGATTATTTTGTGATTGCAAAATAGTTATGAAAATTGACACATGAAAATGCATAATTGTAAGCGGCACTGTGGCTCGGTGAGTTGCAAAGCCGCTGTGTGTTTCCTTTGAACCCTCCCTGCATGTGTGTGTGTTGCACGTTCTCCTCGTGTCGCTTGGATTTCTCAACATGTGGTGCGGCCTAAGATTATAGATTTTTTTTTTACTCACAGGAGGTCCAGCAAATCCAGCAGGTCCAACAGCACCAGTCTCACCACGCTCACCCTGGCGGAGAAGGAAGTGGCGTTTGTCAGTTGGGTCACGAATCCAACGTCACAAACTGGGTCTCAGGCGTATGCATACAAACACGTGAGGCTTGTGATGACGGAAACCAGGTACTCACAGGAGGACCGCGGGCACCAGTAGGACCGAGAGGACCAGCAGGGCCAGTCTCACCCTGGACACAAAGGGAGAGGAAGAACCAGCTTAGTTCAAGTTTTATAATACTAATCCAATAACTAATTCTTTATATAGGACTACTCACAATCAACCTATTGTAATAAGGTTATTAAAACTAAACAGAAACTAATACCCTTTATAAAGATGTTCATGCTTGTATAGATTTAATTAATTGTGTGTCCAGATGATAGTCCATCTCTACATTTAAATATGCATACCTAGGGTCCAGCAAATATTTTGGGACTTTTGAGTATTTTGGGATAGATCAAGAAAATGTGTTTTTTTTTATTCTAACAATTTAGCTTCTATTTCAGGGCAATTACTTTGTCACCAGGAGAACCAGCAGGGCCGGGAGGACCAATGGGGCCGGTCATACCGCGAATGCCATCCTTACCAGGGGCACCATCTGTGCCCTTGGCACCGTGATCACCCTAACAGGAAAGACAAAATAATGACATTAAAATGGCCTGAGCATGAAGGAAAGAGTGTCAAAATGGCTGCCTGTTAGATGTGTTTGTTGTGAAGGTACACTCTGAGAAAGCTGCTTACTCTGTCACCCTTAAGGCCTGGCAGACCAGCAGCACCACGCTCTCCAGGCATGCCCTGGAGACCAGGAGGACCTGAGGCTCCTGGAGCACCTGGGGCACCAGTTTCACCCTATGGAGGGGGAAGAAATGGCACAAAATGAGGACAAGAGGAAGAGTTTACAATACCAATATGCATGCTTGACAATATGTGGTACGAGACAAATACATGACAATGACATATCCCTTTTTTCTATACAATGTAACTGCAAAGATGGTGTCATTGAGAAGACATTCCAAAATTATGCTACAAAAGGTAGTGAAGTCTTAGGCCCCTAGATGCTTACACAGCTGCATTTCCCTCTTGGCAGCTAAAGAAGCCGTGGGGAAAGATCATGAACTCAAAGTTGCCCAAACAGTGCAGTGTATCTGAAGATGCTCATCTCTGGATTGATTTGTTCCATTTCTTACCTTGGCACCATCGTTACCAGGGGAGCCGGGAGATCCACGGGCGCCTACAGGACCAGCAGCGCCAGGGGCGCCACGCTCACCAGGGAAACCTCTATCGCCCTTAGATGATCAAGAGAAGTCAAAGGTCAAGGATCACAGGAGGAAGTTACCAAGTATGGAGTGTAGCTGCAAGACAGTGAAGAACAGCCTCCTACCCTAGACCCAGGAACTCCTGGGGCACCAGCTTCACCAGGAGCACCCTGTAAGATGGACAGAATTGTCATCAATCAAGATGATAAACTTAGGTTAACATGTGCTCTGGCTAACCTGCAACTGCTGTGGTTGTTAATGAACTTCAGAGCTTCCTCAGTATTCATCTGTATCTACAAAGTATCTGCATAATGGACTGCAGAATAATCCAATTATACTCATAAATGTGACGGATATAAAGTTACAATGGGCACATATTTGGGTTCTATTAGCAAAACTATATGGAAATCAAACAAGAATATTATTTTCCTTTGCAATTTATACTGACAAAGGCTTTGTTCTCCAAGATCAGTAAGGTCATAACTGAAAGGCTGAATCTTGTTACTCAATATTTAAAATATGCTAAGGGAGTTCAAACATGACTCATCAGGGTTGGTAGTAACCAAAGAGTAATTTGTTATTCTCTGAATGATGATGTTAAATCTTTTTTCACCCTTTGCTTTGTAATTATTATTCAATTCAATTCAATTCAATTCAATTCAATTCAATTATTCATTACTCAAGGTCCATTGTAAGAATATAACAGAGATTGGATGATCAGTGGTGAGTTGACCCTCATGCAAAGCGGTGCATCACTAGCCTTACCTGTTCACCAAGCTTGCCGGGCTCACCAGAGGCACCTTGAGGTCCAGGAAGACCCTATGAAAAAGGCATGGAAAAGACTGATTAGCACCTGTAACCAAAATGGAGGGAGAACATTGAGATGTATACGCAAAAAATGCCTGTAAATTGTTAACTACAGAATATAAACTGTCGTATTAAATAAATCATATTACGTGGTGAAAATACCTTACCTGGAATCCAGGGGGGCCACCAGGTCCCTGCTCGCCTCTCTCACCAGCAGGTCCCTAAAATACGGATGATGGGCAACAATGACAGATGTTTTATATAGCAGAGTCAGATGTTCTACTACGATTACATAATCTTGTCAAATGAAACGAATGCGTTTAACACGGATTAACACAAATGCCAAAGAATTCGAACCTGAGAACAGAGGCTTTATTTCTTACAGTTATGTTTACTTTTTGAGCCTGTTATGTTGAGGACATCACTGAAGAACTTCCTAAAATCTAGAACTTACAACAGGGCCAGGAGCACCGGGAGCGCCGACATCACCATCTTTGCCAGGTGCACCCTGTGTCGAGACAGAATTGACGCATAAACAAAATATACTGAAATATTAATATAGACAGTTTTTAATGTTTTCTTTTCATGCCTGTGATTAAAATATGAATATTTTGCAGATGCCAAAATCCACGAGTGCTGAAGTCTATACAAAATGGCGTCGTATTTGCATATAACCTACACACACCCACCTGTATACTTTAAATCATCTCTGGATTACTTATAATACCTAATTCAATGTAAATGCTATGTAAATAGTTGTTATACTGTATCGTTTAGAAAATATTGATATTTAAAAAGTCTGTATGCGTACATATCACTTCATTCGTTGGGATTTCACGCAGGGCTTGGTGCGCGGCAAATTCATGTTCTTCTTTTTGGAACTTTCTGGAATTTTTTTCTCAAATGTTTTGAATCTGAGATTGGTTGAATCTGCAGAACGCGGAAGCCGCGGATATGGGGGGCGTGACCCTACCTTGGCTCGGTTTGTATGCTGTCTTTTCTCCTCAATAAAATATCTTATATATTCAGATCTTAATTCTGCATTTTCAGCATGGGCAGGTGATCTCAATGCCACCTGTGTGACATAAACCCCATATGGTTTTTACTACCAGACACCAATACTTACGATAGCGCCAATGGGTCCCATCACACCTTTCTCTCCAGGCTTGCCAGGCTCACCCTGCATGGGAGAAAAAGCTACATCTCAGCCTAACAGACTGCAATGCTGCCCCCTTGTGACAACCTCATGTAGTGACTCCCAGGCAGTCAGTCAGTAGTGACATCAGAATGGCCACTAATTGTTCCTCATAAGTCTAATACACTTACGCATGATGGTCTTCATCCCAAATAGCGTAACTGTATTTCATTCCGATTAAATGGTTCATACGCATCATTTTTATTTGATACGATTTCTTCGCTACTTACAGCAGCACCCTTTGGTCCAGGGAATCCCATGACTCCAGGCTGACCTCTAGCTCCGACAGGGCCAGGAGGACCAGGGCGACCATCTTGTCCAGCAGGACCCTTAAGGTGGAAATAGCAAGCTCAAGAACTCTGCAGAAGTTTCCCTGATACCTTAATACACTCGATTCATAGCTACATCTTCTATAAGGAGGCTCAACAATTTCAGTAACTAATTGCTTATTCATTTTGTGACTTTCATGTCCTAAATAACATGCATGTAACAGGAAAAACATTCTATAACTATAGTAGTTGCTCTTCAGCATTCAGCATTCAATCAGGGCTCCAGAACCAAGAGGTGAGTGAGATGTACTTACAGGAGCACCAGACTTGCCATCAGGACCAGGGCTGCCCGGGCTGCCAGTCATACCCTAGAGTAAGGAGAGGCGGGAAAGGGAGGCCGACATTAGATACAACGATCTACGGTCAAAGTGACATAAGCAAAGGTAAATGGACCATACAAATAAAGACTGTGTTTGCAGGTCGCAGAACTCATGAAATGTGACTGAAGTTCTTGCTGCTGACTGTAGCTAAAATGTGCAATTTAGATCGATTCATCTGGACAGCAAAAATATCTTACAGCATATTTGTACTTTATATTTCTGGTTTTAATTAAATGGATATGGGGGTGTAAATCATCCAGATCATCTGGCACGATATAACTTTTGATTTCCCTTGTGTGTGATTCACAGCTCGGTACACAGTTTGCATCGCAAAGAAAGGTCAGCGAGGGCGTGTGAAATCGCTGGCTTATAAATAACAGCCAGAGGAGCACAAAATGTGAGAGAAATACATTCCTCACCTTGGATCCTGGCATACCAGGCTCACCATTCCGGCCAGGTTCACCTGCGGCACCCTTGGGGCCGACTACTCCGGCAGGTCCTCGCTCACCAGGGGCACCCTACATGGCAGGTATAGATGGAACATGAGCGACGAGGAGAATCTGTTTACAGGCCTTGCAGGTTATGCAAATCAGTACCCTGGCCAGCACTCAAAGCCATAAATTAAAAGTAAGTACTTGTACATATTGCAATAAAAATAAATTGATTAAATGGACATCATTCTGCATCCTAGTTGAAGGACCTTGGCTCAAATTAATGACTGACTTCAAATTCGCTGGTTTACTCCTAACCATTCTTCAAATGGCTAATAGGGAGTGCCACCCTACCACACAGGATAATCTACTTAGATCATCCATTCTCTGTGCCTTTTTCAGAACCTAAGAACAAACCTTAGGTCCAGCAGATCCATCAGCGCCAGGGAAACCGCGGCCACCAGGAGCGCCCTGTTGATGAAGGCACATTTTCTTCATCACACATTTGTACTGCAATAACCTCTTTCGGAAACCATTCACTAAATCCGCTCATTTTGAATACTTGTGGAAATAATATCAATCAGCTGCTTTATGGCAGGTCGCTAGTGAAGCTGTGTTAATCTTATGCCGTGTTGTCACTTAAATAAATAGTACAAATATAGATGATTGCAGTGTTGCATTACAAATATGCTATGAAAAGCTATTTTAAAACTGGCATGTCTGTTTTTAAATGGTAAATCATAAGCATGCAAGAGTGATAATAATTACAGAGAGTGACCTTAGGAGAAAAGAAAAAAGGAATGAAGGAGAGACATACACGCTCTCCAGCGGCACCCCGAGCTCCAATTGCGCCAGCCTCACCACGGGGGCCTCGCTTTCCCTCCTCTCCAGCAGGGCCAGGTGGGCCCTGGATTCCAGGGGGGCCCTTGAGAAGAACACAACAAATGTTCACTATTGGCTGTGAACGGCATCGTCACACTAACCAAGACACATGCATCACGAATATGGTTAAATTAAACTTTTGTACAGGGAATGAATGATAACAATGGACCTCATCAGCATGTTCGTGATATATGTCCTCTGAAACATTCTACGACATTTTGACTTCATGCTTTTATGTTTCCGGTTTTTAATACTGAGATGTTGTCAAATGCCCTGAATATTGAAATCGCTGGTTCTGAGATGCTGTGACAAATACTAAGTGTATTTTGGTCTTAACGTAGGTGTATATGCACAACGCCTACTTACACCCTCTCCTTTAGCACCGTGCTCTCCCTTGGCACCAGGGGCACCAGCCTCACCCTGTGATGGAAAGGTCAAGGAGCATTAAACACAGTATATCAACAAGAATTTGGAATGCTTTCAACAAGTAAACTTGGGTCTTTTTTTTTTTTTTAAATTACCAAGACAAAATTTTGAAGAAACTAGGTGAACCATCGGCTACGTACAGTGTTACCCTTTGGACCAGGAGCACCTGCAGAACCCTGAGGTCCAGAAGGACCACGGGGTCCAGGGAAGCCGGGAGCACCAGCAATACCAGCAGGGCCCTACAGAAACCAGAACAAGTGATCATTTAAAGCATTTCTTCCCAAATAAGAAAAAAAAAATCACGAATAATAAACAATCACTAACAGGTGAGTATCACACTTACAGGAGCACCCTTAGCGCCGGGGGCACCATCAGCACCAGGGTTTCCCTGTTGGTGACAAGCAAAGCAGATTTAGGTCTAAGTCGCACTGGCTACAGAACAATGACTTGCCATATTTGCAAAGACTGTACTCACTGAAGGGCCAGCAGCTCCAGCGGGTCCAGGGTTGCCGGACTCACCGCGAGCTCCTTGGGGCCCGTCTGCACCACGGGCTCCCTGAGGTCCTATCTCACCCTATAGGTATGAGTATAAGCAAAGTGAAAATGAGGCAAATGAAATCCACTGTGTTTTAACAGTCTGTGTTATGTAGTCATGTGGTTCTGTTGTGTAATGGTTAACACTCTAGACTAGCAATAGGCAATCCCATCCAGAAAGGGCCGTCGCAGGTACGAGTTTTCGCTGCAACTCCCCAATTAAATTACTAATTAGAGGACTGATTGGCTGAAGAGTCCTCACATGTGGGTTTGAACTGCTGACCTAATGGTTATCTCAAAAGCCTATGCACACATAAGTGTGATAAGATTGCCCACCGCTGTCCAAGACAATCTAAGTTCAAGTCTCAGTAGAACCTGACATTTCAAAGGATTTACCCCCTGGGGTCAATAAAGTTTATGTCAATCTATAGTAAGTTGAAAAGTAACTGAGTAATTGGTCACCAGGTGACCTAAACTGGAAATGCTTTCCAAGAATACATCTGCCATCTGTATTGTGATGTAGCTGTGATGAAAAACCACTCACCTTAACTCCTGGACCACCGGGGAATCCAGGGGGACCAGCAGGCCCGGTTGGTCCCTGAAGCACAAAAAAGTGAAACCGTTAGCTGGGAATAATGGGTAAACCTTTCATGCTGTAACCTGCTCAGTCCTATTCCAGTTGCGATTATCTAAACCGAAGGGTTATATTCTATACAGATTCCGTATGTTCAGCTTCTCTCTCTGTTTTATGCCCCCATCTGATGGGGGTATGCATTGACACTGTCAATGAGAAATTCTATTTCGATTTCATTTGACGTTTCTGATTGGTTATGAATATGTCAGGGGTTTATCTGGAATACTCACAGGGGGACCAGCAGCACCAGCTGCCCCATCATTACCACGGGCACCCTATGGGAGAAGGGAAAAGATAGTTAAATTAGGCAAAAGAAAAAAATTATAGGCCACCTAAACTGTCACAGGGACAACCCTAATACACATGTATGTCCCGGTACCTCTTAGTCACACAATCAAAAACTTCTACTGAGATGGGGTCAATGACCTCACATCCCAGCCATCGTTAAGATCATTAGGGAGAGTGTGAAAGTTTATACTGCTTCATGGATTAACATGGATCATGGTGGCACTTACAGCAGTACCAGGAGGACCAGCACGGCCTCTCTCACCGGGCAGACCACGAGGACCCTAGGAAAATAAGAAAAAGGAGGCGATTAGTGCGATTAGAGGCCGCACTATTCATCACCATCAGATGGCAATTCCCAGGAAAAATCCAGCCAATCTACTAGCATTTTATTAGTTTCTGACAGAAAGGAAACTACTAGTAATTATTTACAATGATTATCTTACAATTTGTATCATTTAAGCATTTAAGTAAATCTTTCATCCGTCCATCCATCTTTCCATCCTCCAACTGCTTATCCTCTACAGAGCTGCAGTGAGTTTGAAATCTATCCCAGAATGCACGGGGCACATGAAAGGGGAAGACCCTGGATGGGATGCCAGTTTATGCATATTTTCCCACCTGGCTGACTTTCAACCAAATTGCCATTAGAGGACCATGGAAAGGGGAGCAGGGGGGATATCCAGGCAGCACAGCGCGCAAAGCAGGGGACAGCCCTGGACTGGATTCCAGTCCATTGTTTAATTCAATCAGTAATGCAGCAAATGTTTAGACAGATGTTTAGATGGTTGGATTTCTTTTTTAAATATTTCTGGAATGACTATAAATTCCATCATATTTCTCCTCTATAATTCAAGAGAATTGAGCCAGTTGGGAAAGGTTTAAGAGCAGCATGCATCATCTCTGACGTGAGCTATGGTGAGTGCTCAGGGTTAACCTCAGGCTGCTGGTTACCATAGCACCCTAAGGATCTAAGCTGGGTGCCCACCATGAGAGGCACCTCGCTCTGTCCATGATAAGCCAACACCAATGAAGATGGAGGCAAGATCCCTAGCTTCCTAATACCCTCAAGCCTGAAGTTATCTGAGCAGGGCGGGTATCCGTCACTCACCATTGCGCCAGGAGTTCCATTCTCACCAGCTGCACCAGGCTCCCCCTGTGGATGGTTCACACGTGAGGGCATCACAACACAACAAAACATGGAAAACGGTGTTGTGATCACAATGGTCCCCCACATACCTTGGGTCCAGCAGGGCCAGTCTCTCCCTTAGCGCCATCTAGACCACTGAAGCCCTAAAAGATACAAGGCAAACAGCGTTACAAGGTGGTCGGATTCCTGGCTGCAGGATCTTCTCCGGATGGACATGCAGTCACTTACTCTGTGTCCCTTGATGCCAGGGAGACCTGGGGTTCCTGGGAAGCCACGAGCACCCTGGGGGCAGAAGTAAAGGATTCGATTGTGAATTAGGTGAAAATATTTCTGCAGGGCAGTAATTTGTGCATCGAGATAGACTGGTATCTTCACACTTGTGGCAATACCATCACACAAGGTGCTTACACTGAATCGATTCATTAATCATTCAAAAACTCATTGTCACTTTGGAGAAGAGTGTAACATGTATTACTATTAAATTCTAAATTTAAATGATTTCCTTCAAGAACGTACTTTCTTTGTATTTTCAGCACACAGTGGTGAGAAACAGATGCGGAAGTATTCAGATTGATTTTTATAAAGCGCCCCTTCCGATATATTTGCCACGTTTTACATAAACTAATGCAAAACTTACACAGTGTAAACATGAAAAGCCAGAAGACAGCAAAGGAGAGCAACAAAAAACCAGCAGGGAAAAATCCAGGGTTAACTGGTCGCCCTCCCCTCCTGCACATGCTGACCATTCCGGTCCATCTGAGTGCAGAAATAATTACAGTTTTTTGTCCAGACAGGCTTTTTTGCAGGAAGCCTTTCAACATGCAAAGATCAGCTACTGTGATATTCAGGCTCCATTGTAGCAGCGCGTTTATGATGGCAGATGGAGTACTGTAACTTCTTATTGGATAAAATGTACTCAATGGCTTTGAAAAAAATCAGTTTGTATTTAATATTAAAGTAATACAGACAGATACATTGCAGATAAAAATCAATTGATCAAATAAAACTGGCACTTAGTATAACAATGTTAATAAAAATGAACCTTTACTATAATTTAGAAAACAGCTATAATTATAGCAATAATGCAATAAAAACCACAAAGGATCCTCTTTCTCTAGCTTCCCACTTTTCTCACATAATATATAATATAAAAGATTTTGAAAAAATATGTTCTTTGGCAAGTTGTCAATTTTCCATTCTCCAACTTCACCGCATCCTACGCAAAGAACTTCAGAAGAGTTCTTCCAAGAATTTGAAATATCATCTATTGGGTACCCAGTCCTCACTTGCCAAATCTATCAAAAACACATTTTTAAAGAGCATCATGAAAAATAGAAGTGGAATATCTGTATTACATTTGCGTTGTTTTATTTCATCAATATCCTTGCATATTATGTATTTGTTTGCTTTCTGACCACTGCATTTATTTAATAGAGACAATAAAATCTCAAAATCATTTCCATAAAAACAAGAATTATATTTACATATCTACATTTCATTCACTACACTTGACTAATCATTAACTGACATATTCTCACAATTCATTTAGTTTTCAAGGAACCAGTACTGATACTGTGAATTCCCAGTAAGTCCTTTTCAAACACCATAGATGACAATACGGTGCTTATTATAACTATAATTAATAGAAGCAAACTATTAACAATAAAAATATATACATTTTCAATTAATCTATATTATATTTCATATTTATACTTCCATGTATTGTGAAGTCTATCCTAAAATATTAACAGCAAACGAAATAGGAAATGCAAATTTTTATCGCAGGTGAAAACATAAACACGGCCTTTTGATACAGTGATTTTATGCCTTTTTTCTGCTTCGTTTTTGAGACTTAGCCCATTTTTCTTTTACTTTTGAAAACATTTGTTTATTTAATGAAATAAAGGCATTGAACCAGCATAGCTGATTGGATGTTTTCAGTTTTTTATAAAAGTATAAACGGCTTCTTTATCTAGATCGTTAAGTACCTTTATAAATGCACTGTATGATTCGCGGTCAGGTCTGTGGGTGGGCTCTGTGTTAAAGGGCTGGGCTTAATGACGGATGATAATCATTTGACTCACCATGGGATTAACCCTTTCGTTAGACCATGAGAGTCAAACTACTAAAGATACCGACGAACAGGCACAAGATATAGGGCTTTAAAACATTTTTTCTCACCTGTGGGCCAGATGGACCTCGCTCTCCAGGGCGGCCAGGCTTGCCAGACTCACCCTGAGGGTTGTGGGGGAGAGGGGGCAGTTAGACAGTTACAAAAATAATGGAAAATGGCCTACAGCACAGTGGTTAGCATGCTTATGGGGTAAGCTTAGAGTCTGCAGGTTGGAATCCTGGGTAAGTAACATGTATTGTAATTTAAATTAACCTATTTACATATTTTTCATTTTACTTGCTTTAATAACATTGTTTCTCTATATCCTAACCATATCCACTTCACTAAGCAGGCTGTGGCCTGCTGAGACAATCAACTAAATTAGCAATGGGCTAACATTTAAAAAGATCCTATTGCTAGCTATTGCTAATAATTATTACTGCACAAAGTGATACCAGTTCATATGTGCTAATGTGCTTGAACTGCTAGGAAAAACTGGCTACTTACATCATCTCCGTTCTTTCCTGGTGGACCAGCTGGCCCACGTGCACCCATGGGACCCTACAAGAGATGACAAAATGTGAGCGTGTGTGTGTTTGTGTGCATGGTGGTGCACACATGATAGCAGTCATGTTTGTGTACAATGCTCGAAACCAAGATTGGGAGTTGTTGACATGAAGGACAATAAAAATTGCTGGACTTTTATTATGTGGCAAAGGTTAAACCCATCTAACTTAAGTCTGCTAAGCCACAATATGTTTTGTGGTTGTGTTTTGGCCTAGTGGGAGCTACATTCAGCGTGATGTCTCTTATTTGTGAATGGAGGCATCTCAAGTAGCTTGGTGATGTCTGACAGGATGACAGTCTTCTGAGAAAAGGGTACTTACAGGAGAGCCAGCCTCACCGGGCTCACCGGGAGGGCCGGTAAAACCTTGAGGTCCCTAACAAGAGACGAAGAACGGAGATGAGACCCGCAGTGTATCACGGAAATTCATAGAAGCAACGACTGACAGGCATGTGGCCCAGAGTTGCACGTCGCCGTTATGCCACTCATCGTGGGCAACAGTGAAAGTCACTTTTACACAACTCAGGCAAAGTGATAAACTCTCATGGGGCGACTTACGCTAGAGCCGGGGGGCCCAGGAGGACCGCGGGGACCCATTGGACCCTGTCGAAAAAGAGATCAGTTTATTTTCCACATTCTCACATCAGAAATCAACCATAGTTCAATTTACAACCTATTGACAAATCGGTATCTATTCAAACGCAATCAATATTTCCAGAGATGGTCATAAAAGTAAAATTTAAAATGTGTAGTTTTCTGTATGACCCTTATGTGGCTTAGATGTTTGGAGAAGTTCTAGAGGTATTTGGTAAACTGGCTGTAGTGTTTTTTCTTGAACTGCATTCCTGAGAGACAGAGGGGTGAAATCCATACCATTGGCCCTGGGACAGACACTCCAGCAGATTTCTCATCATATCCAAAAGACATTTGAGGAGCATGGTTCTGTAGTGAACAAGAGAAAGAAAACACAGGGTCAGTGTCTGGCAAGGTCAGTTATAATGTGGTGTGTTCTCCAAGAACCAAGTTTTGCAGGAATATCACGGCGTTGAGTAGAACATCAAAGCAACTGATACGTATGATAATAATTCTAACTCAATAAGTTTCTATGGAAGAATATGCAAATAGAAAGTATTTCTTGTGTGACACATGCGTTATATTTGTGGTCTTATCCGTTGCTGAAAGACCACAATAAATCTCTGAGCGCTGTCCAGACTAACAGTGCTGAAAAGGCACACTGGCCTCAGAACGGCTGGGCACGCGTTTCATGAAATATAACATCTCTGCGCCTGCATTCCAGGTGTAGAGAATCTGAAAAAGGTTTTCTGGGTCTACTTACTCCACCAAGGCCAGGAGGTCCGGGGGGGCCAGGGGGGCCGGGATTTCCGGGTTGGCCAGGAATGCCGTCATTACCAGGAGGCCCAGGAACACCCTACAAAATGCAGAAAATATCTTAGAATGGAAACCAGGAATAAATATACGTTCTAGACACAAACCACGGGATCACAGAGATATTCATTGCACAAGCAGAATGGAGTGCCAAATTCACAAAAAAAACAACCAAAGACACACCTGAAGACTTCAGTCTACATTTTATCAGCTCATGCTGCAGTGCTAGTATAGACATTGCCTCGTCTGCAAACCAGCGTAAATAATCAATGAGAACCCACCCTGTCACCTTTGGCACCACGGTCACCTTTGGGTCCCTGAGTTGGGGAAATAACCAAATCAATAACTCAGATGATGTGAGGTAGGCATATTTCGTTAAATCAATCATTTCTTTCGTATTTCTTACACATGCTATTTTTTTGCACAGTATGTAACATATCCTTTGTGGTCCTTCTATGAGTGTGTAAGATGTTCCTTAAAGGTTAAAGAAATTACCTCAATCTGAGGTTCCTGTGGACCTGCAACAGACAATAATGTGGTACTTTACAATCTCAGCAAAGTCAGGTTACAGCAAAAGTGCATATATACTGTATGACAGATGCGATATTGATTTGGTATTTTATATGATAAAATGTTCAGAGCCTTGCCATCTATGCTAAAATTAAAGTCTGTTTATGACTTTATGATTCAGTTTGGCATTTAATTTCTTTGTTTAAATTCTCTCTCTCAGTTATTAATGCATGCTGAAGGCCTGGGCTGCGATCCACTTAATCAAACCAGCTGAATCCTGGTTTTGTTTCCATTGCTTTAAAAACTGCAAGCAATTTGTGGGCACCAGTAACTTTGCCTGGAGGCCATAGTGGGAAAACTATGTAGACATTCAAAACGTTCCAAAGTGTACCATCAGGGCAGATTGGGCAGCATTCCCCGAACGGGATTTCTGGATTAGGGCAGTCAGATGTATCTTCACAGATCACGTCGTCGCACATGACGGTGCCGCTGTCGCACACGCAGATCTGGCAGGGCTCAGGTTTCCATACGTCCTTATCGTTGTACAACTGGCCGTCCAATGTACAGCTACCAGCTTGGCCTGGAGGCAGAGCGGGCAAAGAAAGGCCGTAAATGACCTTTAATAGGCGCCATCAACAAAAGTCTTCATTTTCAGGGAAGCATCTATGACATTTATGCTCCTGTGCTTTTGTCTTAAAGGAACAGGCCTTATAAAGCATGAACTACAGAAGCTGAAGCAGGGGACATTATATAGGAAAATTCATACGATTTGTTCATGGTATATGCTAGAAAAACAAGAAAGACAGGAGCAATGTAGGCAGCAATTTTCAAAACAATCCCAATTAGAATAAATGTCAAATATAAATTAATATTTCACGAGGTGTGTGTGTGACATATAATCTACAAATGACTATTCTGTGGTCTTCTAAGAGGTCAGGAGATGGATGGATGGATGGATGGATGGGTGGATGGGAGGATGGGTGGATGGATGGATGGATGGTGTACTGGTATATTGTACAAAGGTAATACATGTATCATTGTTGTTCCAAACAAATATATTTATATAACAAAAATATGACTTGAAATAATGATACATATTACATCTGTATTGTGCAAATTAACATACAGGCTAGTCTGTAGATCTACCAGTAACATGATCATTTATCAACAATTACATTATTCGATGATAGAAATTATTACTAGATAAATAATCAGTTAATGAATTTTATGATCATTTATTTGGGAATGTGCAGTGAGAAATAGTATGCAGTCATCAGGGTGAAAATATCTGCAGTGTAAGTATTCCCTGGTGTAACTAATCTTTCAGTCCGGCACGGTGTACCGCTATAAGTCGTCTGCATATTTCAGTTGCAGAAAAAAGTTCCACGTCCTTTGTGGTTTTAGTTCTGAAATAATTGAAAACGGATAACCTGGCAACTCAGATTTTCCATGGAGAGAAGTCTGTACTCTACATATGTTTTCCATTAGTTAACGCAAAAATGAGGGCGGGGACACAGGTGGGGGCTGTATTTAAATAAATCACCTTGCAGCTCCAGATCAAGCCACATGGTGGCGATATAAGTCCGTTTGCTGTTCCTCGGTTCCGACACACAATTTTTGAATGAAGCAATGCATCAACAATTTCCGGGAATGCATCTAAAATATATACTTTTTATACTCCAGGGACTCCACTGAGAGCAGTCCATTTTAGGAGAGCTTCATAACACCTTCATTCGTTTTCTGATTGCTATCTGTGTATCTAAGCAGTCGAATTTAATTCAAAAGTATTTTTCTTATTGTGGAATTTCTAATTGATTAATGAGTTTGCAGAAGGCCCAAATATTTCTTTCCAAAAATGACACAGAAGATAATATATTTAAATATATAAAGGACACATGAAAAATAACCAAACATTCAAATAAGGTGAAGGTCCTAACTTTTGTGTTAATTCACAATTACGTAATTTTGTATTAATTTATTTATCTCTATCCGATAAGCACACTTCACTATCCATTTCGCTTCCTTGTGCTGTGCTATTATGCGAACCGTGCTCCTCGTGTGTTTTAGCAATGCATTAATTATATCACATACTATTATATCACCTCAAAGTTGCTGCAGAAACTAGAACTTTAAAGTTTCGGGGTTTATGATTGTTTCTTGATTTTTTTTTCATTTGTTAAATATCATTTGTTAGGATATCAAACGGAATAGAATTATAAGAATTTCAGACTATACCGGCTTTTTTCCCAAAATATTTTCATTGACAAACTAATGCTGATGTCAAATTACACACAATGACTGAAGCTGTATTTGAATATTATATGCTGTATATTCGAAAATGAATGCTTTCCCTAGGTAATGACAAGCCGCACAGTTTACCATCTGTAGTTCACCGATTTAACACTTGGTCTCATGTGTGTTCAGGGAGCATTTAGCCACTTGTTGCTGAAAATCACAATTTACTATTTCATTACAATTACAGCCTAGGAAGCTTTACTTACGATCATCCTCGCCTTGACATCTTGCCAGAAGCACCGTTGAAGCCAGCAAGAGAGCTAGCCGAATATCCACAAAGCTGAACATGTCTAAATATTAGACATGTAGACTCTTTGAGGCGAGGGGAAAGTTTTTGTTCCTTTAGACTCCAGTCATACAAGGGAGGGTCCGGTCTTCCGTATCTCCAATCCAGACCCCAGGAGAAACTCCCTACTGCCTAAACTAAGTAGTAACTCTGGCTTTTATATTCCCAACTTTTCGGGGAGGTCCTGGGTGGACCTAATAACACGCGTGTGCATGTCTGAAAAGCGCCTCATTCGTCAGTTTCTGAAGTTAGTCTTATTTATTTATTTACTTGGATGAAATGTCAAGAAAAAAGGCGGAGATTCTAAAAAAAAAAAGTTTAGACAGGCAGCTGGGCCTACCCACTGCTAAAATCCTTTGGCAAGTGGACGCGCATTTAGCTTAGAGTTTGGATAGATATTGCACATTTGTGGGTTATAATTAAATCCAAACTACGAATATGGTTAGTTATATTCTGGAAATATACTCTCAAGTGCGCTCTCATTGAAGATTCATTCCACAATATATTAATTTAAGACTTTTAAAATATATAATTTCTTATTTCTATTCTGTCAATATTTTCAAAATGATTGGCAGCTAGAGATAAATATTACTGATGAGTTTGTGTGGTAGTTTTGTGCACTTATGAAGCATTACTGCAGCTCAGATTGTGCTTCCAAATCTCCCACGTGATGCGGCATCTCCATTACCCAGAACGAGAGGTTTGTTCATCTTAATACTTCGAAGCCTTTAAACTTACGTTTTCTAAAATTTACTTCCAAATTATTCAGTAAAAACGGTCCAAAAATCATCCTACGATGGAATATCAGTGCGCTGATTTACGTTAAAATTACTACTTGCCACTGATACAGACCAGTTTTAAGTACCTTACTGCAGGTGGACCGAGTGATGCGAAAAAGACCGAAGCGAGTGAAAGAGATCGGGACACCTGTATAACTTAAAACTTATTATGTTTAGGGAAATGCACTATTTTCCATCCGCACTACTTGATTAATCTCTGTTCATTGTCGATTATATAAAGAAAACAATCGATACAGTTATCCAGATTGTGAGCTCATGGGGACATGGATCACTGACTCTGTTTTTTATGAAATTAATCTTAGTTAGATGTAGATTATTCAGTGTATGCTTTGCGACTAGTTAATTTGGGTTCTGTCTACAAAAGTTTCCCTGCGTCGTGGACAAAAGTAAAGGGTTAACGTAAAATTTCCAACGTTTATAATAACACGTAGGAAGCGACCTCGCCAAATCGAAAGCTTCTCGGTTTCCACCTTAATGGAAATAAAGGGCACATTTGGCAGTATCTCTGAAACCATTGGATGCAGACACGTTGCCGTGCTCCTTTCTCTTCCTCTTTCCTTCATTTTTCAACTCTGCATGCCTGTATGAGGTCCAAGATATCTGTCTTTAATTTTTTTTTTTGTGAGCCAATGGCGGTAAGGGGAATTCAGTAGCTGAAAAAGGCGCAGTACCTCTTTAGCTTATAGTTTATATTTCGAATCTAAAAAAATATTCCCTACAGTGAAGTTATACTTGCGGTGGATTGTTTTATTTTTGTATACCAATACATATATAGGATTGTCAGTATGAAGACGCTCGGGGGTAATTAAATTGACGGACAGTAGGACTGGGCTTGGAAGGTCCATCATAAAGTCATCTGGGGACATCGCTGCTTCTCATGATGACTGAGATCACTGATACACGGGGGGTTTCGCGTTTAATCTTGATGATTTACCGCCATGAAATATTTCAATCCATGAAGAGAAGTAACGGAAACCGAAAGATTGACGCAAATAATATGAATACCTAAGATATTAATAGGGAACTGCATTTTCAATATAAAGACACGCAGCAGAGACGACGCATGTACAAGTTGAGTCGGCCTATTTCAAATATATAAAGTTTGCTTCACACAAAAACGAATGCTTCGAATATCTTCCTATTTAAAACATATGGTCCTTATTAGGGTGGTCCAGGGGGTCCTACTGCCTCAGGACTCCAGGGGTCTGGGTTCAAATCCCACCTCCTTTCTGTGTGTATGTACTTTGCATCTTCTCCCCGTGCAGTAGCTTCCTCTGGGTATTTCCCCCAGTAATTGCAGTCCCAGTTAGGCTATTTGGCATTTTGAAATTACTCATAGTGTATGAGTATGCATGCAGCCAGAGTATGCATGCAGCCGGAGTATGCATGCAGCAAAAAACGCGATGAAGGAAAAAAAGGGCAATAAAAATCAGCCTGAGTTATCCATCAGCTGTGCCCTTTAACGAAACAGGTGTCGGGCCTTTCAAAACGCCGCCGGCTACAGTTAATATTCGTTTGGTGCCATGCAGTGATTTCAGCAGCTGGTTTCTTCATTTTAAGACCCAGTGCGTATGTGATGTTGAAAGCTTCAATGACTAAGAGCATGCCGCTCATTGTTATGCAGGGCCTTCAATGGTCTGTCCAGCTTGAATCACATTCTGTATCATCACCCACAGCAGTAATACTAATCATTTAAGTAAGTTTATCAAGCAGCTAAATGTGAATGGGTGCTGTAAAAAAATACATGCACATAAATAAAGTGGTATCCCTACTGAAAAGTGTGCAACAACCCCAGCATTATTATTATTATTATTATTATTATTATTATTATTATTATTATTATTATTATAACAACTTACTGACCATGATAAGCAGTTGGTGGATGGATGTTTGAATGGATAATAGCGTCGCTCTCACACACCATTGAATCTGCATCAAAACCATGCTATCCTATGTTATTTATAAGGGCGAATGAGTTTAATGACTTTGTTAGCTGCATTGGATACATTCTGAGGAGCTCTTTTTCAATTGAAGCATATCTAACAGGTTCTTTTCAGAGGGCAGGAGGAGCCTATCAGACCTTTTCTGTCTGGCCTCAGCTGGGAACCGGGCTCGCTATTGTCTGCTGTCCAGCGAGCTGGCCTGTCACTGACTGTGGCCCTGAGCCATGCATTCTTGTCACCGAGCTGCTCTTCCATTGGCCTCTGATTTCTCCACTCGCGCTCATTTCCGACCTGTCCCACTTCCAGTCTCTGTGCATATTTCAAGCTTCGCCCTCCTCGCAGGGAATCCACCCCTGCCCCTGACATCCGCGTCCTGTTACCCCGTGACCGTGTTAGAGCGTCTGAGCTGCGCGCTCCTCTGCCTGGCTTGACTGTAATCTATCTCAGCTACTCCCATGCGCGATCCATCTTCTGCCTCACAGCATCTCCTGCCACCATGTTCTCCTGATCAGTCCCCCTATACATTGATGTCCACCTACCACGACATTATCCCCGCTTACCAGTTCTCACGGTGAGCCTGCAACACCGCGCCCGCCCATTTTTGCCCACCCTACAGGTCAGTCCCCCAATCCTGGAAACATGTGATCAAGGTGCCCAGCACTCCTACATTATGCCCTGTTATAACCTAGGACCTTTGGATTTACAGGCCCCAATCCCTGCTTTATAATCCCTACTTGAAAAAAAAATGGTTCGGTTCGTTGGCTTCCTATTTTAACGGCTCAATTTCCCGTCGTCTGCTTTGTATGCAGCTCAGTAGCTGCTCACTATTGTCAATTACATTTGGTTTAGAGCTTTAATTGGTAATTGCTGAAGTAATTACATTAGTGGGGTGTGATTCAGAGAGACCTTTTATGGTTTTAGCCTTGAATCCAAAATTTCTGAGTTTTATTAGTGAAGTGTGTGTGTGCATGTGTGTGTGTGTGTGTGTGTGTGTGCGTGCGTGCGTGCGTGTGTGTGTGTGTGTGTTTTGGGCAGATATATTATTCATGTATTCTCCTAAGCTCTTCAGTCCTGACACTAACTGTGTGTGTAAACCATATGACGAATGTACTAAACAAATATAGACAGGAAGGTGACAATAAGTGAACAATACATGAACTTATTAAACATTTGACATGGAAGTAACGTATAAAGAAACATCTGTTAATAACTGTTTGCCTTGTGTAATTTCAAAGGGCCTTTCCGGTATACCTTTGAGAACTGACTAAAACCGGACAGCCAGTATCTTTGCAAACATAACTTTGCACCCGAACGTGTAGCCCATAATTAGAGGAGATTTTTCAATTACATTTTACTTAATGTATCCCAAAATGTGATCGAAATTGCCTAAAAGCAATGTGACTTAACAGATATTGCAGAACTTCATTGTCTATCGTCCTGCCTTTGACTTCCATAATGCATAATTAATGAAATACAACTATCTGTAGCTATCAGCTGGCTCCATATTTTTACAGCTCAATCACTGCATCCCTGGCTATTTCACTCTTCACGGCTTAGATATGTTAAATGTTATCAGCATCCTATCCACATCGATGGAGACTAGATAAAATAAGTGGAGCCCATTGCAGAGTACAGGTGAGCACAATCGCAGGCCCATACCCAGAGTTCAGGGAGGCAACACTGCATGTCTTTCCTTGACCTTATGAACATGAAAACCGCAGCAGTAAAAGTAGGAGTGGTGATTTAGAACTATTTGATGGTTGTCAGAATCTGTACTGGAACATAATTGGGATTTTTTCGCTATAGAGTTTTACCAAGTAAGGGTGTGTCCTCTGTTCTTTCCATGAATATTGACAAGTGTATGTGATCTAGTGTGACTGAGTATCTTAAGGTTCTAAATAGTAACTGAAAAAATAAGACAGTCCATATTTATGTGGGGATTATTATGAACACAGCAGAAATGTCTTGCAAGAGTTTTTTTTGTTACCGATTTGAATGTCTTTTTGGGTAAGACAGAGTGGAAAATACCGTTACTGCAATACGTGGCATCCCAGCAGGGTGACTGGGAGGGTTCTGCGAAATGTTCCTGTTCACCATCCCAACAGAGCGTAACAATACCTCAGCACTCTCCTTTCTGTTCATGGAAATCACATGCTAGCACTCTTCACTTCAATTTCAACTGTTCCGTGCAGAGAGGCAGAGGACGGACACTGGCTGCAGGCAGTTTTATCAGGGACCATCAAAGTGGACAGGACCACGAGGCCCAGTGGACGGACGGCAGTATTTAAATAGAACTGGTAATTTACTGTGTTGCTGGTTTAACAAGAGCCTTTGGAATCCAGGGCTTTGTGGTCAGTGTCTCATAGAGTTCAGCCTGGTGGTTAGGGTGGAGTTACATTAGACGACAGCGTGTCGTTTGTGCTGTGTGCGGAACGCAGATTTTTCCCCAGAGAATGAAGAAGGATTTCACTGCATTAAAAAACAATTGACTGTAATGATCTGCTCGCCAATTTGAGGACAATTAAAGATGTCAGAGACAATCTGTATCTCCTTTTATGTTCAATAAGCTGGTTAGGTAATGTTTGGAGTTGATTGTAGTTGTGATTTATTGCGTTATAATTAATCAAGAACTCTATGTTTTGTTTTGGTGCATATAAACAGCACTGAGCTTAGTTGCTTTGAGTACTAGCTTTCCTGGAACGCAATTTAAAACACCCTGAATCTGTTTATCCTTTTTCCCTTCCTCATTCACTCCCCCATTCAAAAGAATGGACTCTTCCAGTTGCATATCTTACTCAGGAGGATGCCGGGATCTCAGGCAGAATCCCTGGGGGGGGAGGGATACCGGTCCATTACAGGGCACACAAACTCCACATACGTACAGAGCAGAGTTAGCACCATTGTCAACAACTGTTAAACAGAGTGTATTATGTATACAGGCAGGTTAATTGGTGTCTGTATCTCATGTTGTGTGCGTTTGTATGTGCCCTGCAGAAGCCCGGCATGCCATCCAAGGTGTACTGCAGCCTTGTGCCCTACGGTGCCTATGTGGCCATACAAAGACTGAAGCCGTTTTACTGTGACACTGAGCCGTTTTACTGTGACACTAAGCGGACAGCATGGCGAAGCTGCTCTCACTGTCTGACGGCTCCCGCTTTTTTGTTGTTTTACAGCCCTGTAGGAATATGGTAATGAACACAGAATAACTGTTTCAGAGGCTTCCTTTAAAGCCTGTTTTATGAAAGGAACTGTAACGTTTGAAGTACGTGGTGCCA